>JAMZAV010002354.1:0-90216 GCA_024449915.1 Sweltsa coloradensis | reverse complement strand
CTGAAGGGTCTGTCATATGGGCATACCGGCACTCCGGATTCATCCCAGTTATTCAAAATCCCCTCCTCCTGACATGCACACAAAAAAGAGTAGTCGAAGGGCATTTACCTATACACAATCCGTAATTAAGGTATCTATATTAAATGTTGGTTTCTACACAATTTAAATGCAATGAAGCTCACTGATTCTTAGGATTGATTGTAGGCTTAAGTGCTGCGCACAATTGGCATAGCATAAGCACAGCGCAACGCAAGCGTAGCATAAGAAATATAAACTCACGTAAGCATAGCATAGGCACGGTAGCGCAGCACAAGAGATGATTACATTTTTATTTCTTACGCTTGCGCTTGCGTTCAGTTATGATGGACCAATAGGAATCCAGAAACAACAATACTCAACACAAACACCCATTTTCAATTAAATCAAATTCACAACTATTGATGTTTGTGTCAGTGTCAAATTATTAATCATGGACGAACTCACAGAAGACGACGTTATTATCGAGTATAAAGTTGAGTCGAAGTCTAGCGACGAGCTGTTAGTAATGTATGTTAGGCAATATCCGCATCTCTATGATAATAGGCTACTGCAAATGGTTTCAAAGATGAAATGTCAAACACAAAGTTGACGTGCAGTCATCTGATCACGAGCCTTCTAAAACTTTACATAGCCTTGTAGTTTCTTTACACCACATTTCCGTTATGATAATTGTGCGCGCATTTTTCCTTGTGTTGCGCTTACGTTTCGCTTGCGTTGCGCTACGCTTATGCTATGGTCAAAGCACTTTATGCTTTACACCGTGAAGCGAATCATCGATCAGCATAATTTTCTCTAGGGCTTGTGAATAATCTATCTGTATTAAATTAAAACAAAGATTTATTTGTTCTTATCCATAGTGAATAGAATCATAATTGTCTTCAAAAGAAGGCGGATTGCGCCCATCTGAGTGTTTTAACATTTCCTTCCCTGATCAAATCTTTATCATTCAAAGGAGAATTTGGCATTATCTTTTTTGGCAATTCTGCACATTTTATCTCCTTTACCAACTTGGAAATTCATTGTGAAATGCTAAAATTACAACCAATGTTGAGGTAATTTCGTATAGTAACAGCGTGTGTTACTGGGTTTTCACGTGCGCTCGTCACTGTGACAGCTGGAGTAATGCCATAATCCGACTGTGCGCGCTCTAGTGGTCACGCCTTCTTTTCAAGCTTTGGAGCGCCCTATACGGTACCTAGCTAATGCTAAAAATCACCGTTTATCCCAATTGAGTAAAATATAAAACTCCAGTTGTTTGTTTTAACATTATTATCAAGCACACTTTTAAAGAACTTAACTGCATTTGATTGTGTAGTTCTAGTGCCTGGCAGGTCTTCTTCAGCACAGTACACAGCTAGCGACACCTCGTGTTGTTTCAGGGACTGGCCTCGTGTGGCGCGTGGTCTTGTTTCGACGAGTTCAATCGCATCGACCTTGAAGTGTTGTCGGTGGTGGCGCAGCAGATCCTCACTATCCAGCGAGGCATCAACTCCGGAAACCCCAAGCTGCTGTTCGAGGGCACTGAGATCAAACTGGATCCCACCTGTGCTGTCTTCATCACTATGAACCCAGGTTAAAACTTATGCTATTGTTGTAGACAAAATCAAACACAAGTTAGTAGGCTTCTGTTTTGGAAATGTATCACATTACCCTTTTCCTTCTGCATTAGCTTACCCTACCGATTATAATACCAATTCTTACAGATATGGAGACAATTGGTTGTATCAATATCTGATTGGTCCATCTCTAACAAAGTGTAAATTTGTGTCTTGTACTGTAGTAGAGATTAATTTAAGAAATAAAATGGCAATGACATTGCCAAGTGCTAGGTATTACAATGTACAAGTGTGACTCAATAATAAATATTTATTATTAAATCTATAGGCCTACCCTCGGTTAAATTTGTCACTTTAATTTTATTTCACATCACAAGCAGTATGTACCAGCGACTCGTACTATTGTGCGCTGGTGCGCTAGCTCGACCTTAAATTTTCCTCTTTAATTTCAATTTCTACACAAATTCTAATTTACACATACAGTAAACCCTTGTTAATTTGAAGTTGAAGGGACCCCAAAAAAGGCATTTTGAAAAAAAAATAAGAATTATCCAAATTATAAAAATATTCACAAAATTGATTTTCACTATAAAAAGCTACGGCTGTTTTTAAAATATACCTTACAAAAATGAGTTTTTCTTCTTTTTTTTTAGTGATTTTACAGCTGTCTGGGTGTCAAAAGATGGATGAAGAACTAGGAAAAGTATGATGGGTGTAACCGTGTAATGTTGTTTGTTGAGCAAGCGTAGCGAGCGTCTCCACTTGACTCTTATGGCTCGAATGTCTGTTTTTTTTTTTTTTTTCTGTTACTGCTTCGGTACAGGAGGCCAAGTCTTGAAACATGCGACTCAAGTCGCAATGCGTGTCAAGTCACTTCTTCCAAATCGCATGCGACTCGACTTCACGTCATGTACGTAGTCTTGAATTTAGATGGGGCGACTCATTTCGCTTGCGAGATGAAATTCTTCCTTGGCGAATGCTTTTTTTGCGTTTGGAAACTCCGCCCACTTTCGCCCCTATGACTAACCAATGAGAAAGCTTGTTACAAAGTCAACTTTCGACTTTCGACTTTTAAATCGATGTTGTGAAGTAAACCCGATGATATAATCGATTGTGACAAACTATTGGATGCTATAATCGTTTCGCACATTCAATCAACTGTCAAAACACCACTAGGAGTACTAGGCGAGGCTTACATATAAATAAATAAATAAATAAATAAATAAATAAATAAATAAATAAAATAAAAAAATAATTTGTATTTAGAGTCTACCCCCCTTCAAATATATAACTGATTTTCAGTGGGAGACAGTAAATCAAAGCGACCAACCCAAACCCTGTAGGCCCCGACGAAAATTATTTCACAATAGTTTATTGTTTATTATCAAATAGCCTAAAGGCGGTCGTACTCTCTATTTAATTAATCATATTTTTTATTGTTTTTTTTATTTATTATTATTCAATGTTATCACAATACGTACAATCATTAGGAATATCACAACGAGCATAGCCCTTTTAACCACAGAATTGTGTGTGATATATCCCTAAATAGTAAATATAATAAAGTTGATATTAAAATACCAAACAAATTGCAAGAAAGGTAAAAAAAAGGTAATTTTATTGTAAAGATATAAAAATTGTTTCTGTCACAGATAACAAGTGAAAAATAATTATGCGACGAGTAAAAAAAAGTAAAAAAGATTTCCCAAGCGGGATTTGAACCGGCGACCCCTCGCGTTGAAACCAAGCGCCCCTAACCACTCGGCCGCCGGGACCACGTCGAAAAGCCGATCTATAGCCCACTAATGCAGATGCACGCTAGCTTGCGACGACCCGTAAATAATTTGATATGACAATTATAATACTTAAATATTTTTAAAGCCTTCTGCCAACATTTCTAGAGTGTAATTTACGTTTTTTATACATAGGATGTACCTTATAATATTTATTTAGTCATTAAAACTTTCGATGTGGCAGTCAAGACGCAAATAAATCTCTACACGCAAGGTTAAAACCTCGCGGTTTGAAACGTAAAAAAAACTTGCGAGTCAAGTCGCAAGCCATTTCGCAAGTTTGTCTCAAGACTACCGATTTTGATGGTTTTGAGCGACTTGTCGGAAATTTGCGACTCGAAACGGAAGGTGAGTTGAAACGCAAGTTTCAAGACTTGGCCTCCTGGTCGCACCATTTCTCTGATCGACCTGAAATTTTGCACACATGTACATACCACCTATGGGGGTTTTGCTGTATTGTTTTTTGAACAAAATCCGATCGTTGGTTATAAAAAATAAAAAAATAAAATGTTCCGATCGTTATGAAATTTTGCAGGGTCAATAAGTACAACATTCTTTCCTATTTTACAAATTTTCATCTAAATCGGTCAAGACCTTAGTAGTGTAGATAGAAATTACATTTTAACAAAAGTAACGTTACCATGGCAACGAAAAGTCTCATTATGCACTGCCACCTAGAAGTAATCAAAAACTATTGAGGAAGCAGGGGTATTATTTGTTATCAAAAGGTTTAAAATAGTTTTCCCAAAGAAATGATGTCAGGTCCTCTAATGGCGGTGATTTACCATTCTCCCCTATTTTACAAATTTTCAGTTAAAATCGGTCAAGACCTTAAAGACTTTTGGTATGTAACATTCATTAGGGGAATGTCGTACTGGGGTCGTGTTCCCATGTACCGGTGCTCGCTAAACAACGCGAGGGGACTTTAGCGTTTTCCTAGTTTATTTTTTATTTTTTTTTTTTTTTTGACAACAACAAATAACAATAGTTACAGGTTTCAACAGTTTTCCGTGTAGTCCATTTTAGTTGTACACAATTATTAAACTTAATGAATTTTTACACAATAGTATATGTATAAATACTATACATACAGTACATCTACTAATAACAAAATACACTACTAATAATACAAAATACACTACACTAACAAATAATCATCTTTCATTACATTGTCTCTCATATTAGGTAATATAAAGGCTAACTACCAAAAGCCAATGATACAGTGCAAGTTTACAATATTACATTGTTAATTAACTTGATAAAGGAAATGAATAAGAACATTAATTTCCAAAATTTCAAATATTTGTAAACATTTAACAACCAACTGATTGAAAATTATGGTAGGTCAGTTGATGTGAAAAAGTCATTTACAATGTAGTAAGCTTTTTGTAATAAAAATTTTGTCAGCTCATTTTTAAATTTAATGTATTGAGGTATATCTTTGATTTTCTTTTGGGAAAACAAGGTTGTAGAGAATTTTATTTATATAATCAGAGTTTTTACTGGCCAAGGTTTGTAGAACATTGGCTAAGATGGATCTGTTTTTGCCTTGTGTTGTGGTATGTACATTCGCATTAACTGCAAGGATTTTGGATGTTTTTTTTAAATGCTTAAGACTGATTTAAGAATGTAAAGACATGGAACTGTAAAAATTTGTTCAGAGCATAAAGTAAGGTTTACAATGCTCCATTTGCCCAAGGGAATATAATGCTCTAATGCTCGTTTTTTGTACAATGAAAACTTTATCAATGTGAGTTGACATTCCCCAAAATTCTATCCCATATCTTAGATGTGATTAAAATAGAGAAAAGTAGCATACTTTAGCAGTTGATACATTGCTTATATGTTTGATGCTTTAATTGCAAAACAAGCGAGCTGATTTTTTTTTTTATCAGTATCTTAATGTGAGCATGCCATGTTAAGTTTTTATCTATTGTTAGACCCTAGAAAGTTTGTTTGTTCAACTGAGTTTACAACTGATTTGTCTTTTAAATTTTGCTAGGCAATGTATGAAGTTTAGTGATTTCTTTTTTGAATTGAATGGAACTGGATAAGTTGTTTTTAGAGAATTAAGCAATAGTTTGTTCATTGTAAACCATTAAATAGACTCAGTAAGTCTTTTTTCTCCTTTTCTTTGAGTAAAACTGTATTCGCACCCGTTACGCTAGTAGAAAAGTCATCAGCAAACAACTCGGCATCATCAATATTGTCAGGTAGGTCGTTAATAAATTAAATGAAGAATAGGGGCCCAAGGATCGATCCTTGTGGAACTCCACAAATAACCTTTTCAAATTCTGTTTTTAATGTTTGTAAATTGTTTGTTCTTAAGATCAGTCAGTACTACGCATTGTAGTCGGTCGGTCAGGTAAGATGTTAAGAGTTTCAATGCATTCCCACGTATACCATAGTACTCTAACTTGTCCAGCAGTATTTTGTGATCACACAATCAAACGCTTTTGTTAGATCACAAAATGCCCAATGTTGGTATGTTTGAGTCAACTGCTTCAACAATAGTTTTTAGAAATCTACTAATTGTGTCACTTGTGATTTGCCTCGTCTAAAGCCATTTTGCCCTCTCTGTTATGATATTATTTTATCGAAGAATGGATCATTCGATTGAATATCAAAGTTTTTAATATTTTTGAGGCAGCTGGAAGGATGGATATAGGTCTATAGTTACTTGCAATGAGTTTACTTCCTTTTTTAAATATTGGTATAATTTTGGATATTTTTAATGCCTTGGAAAGACACCATCTTCAAAGCAAGTATTGAAAATGTCGGATAAAGGTTCAGCTAGTTCTTTTATACATTTTTTTATAACTATAATCGACAAATCATCAATACCTGCAGAGTGCTTTGGCTTTAATTTAAGTACAATATCTTTTATTTCTTTAGGGTTGTTTCATACAATATAGGGAGTTAATTGGCTTTTGTTTGACTTTGATAAGTAAGTTTGGAAAATTATGATTTGGATTATTTGGATAATTTCTGGTACTTATTTATTTGTCAGGTAAGATGCTTCACTCGTAAAATATTTATTCAATGTTGTGGCTACTACGTTGGGATCTTTAATTAATGTATTATTGTTGAGAAGAGTTTATATTACATTAGGCTTTTTTGGCTTACGATTTATTTCTTCATTTATTATTTTCCAAATTGATTTTGACTTATTGTCTGAAGTTGATATGGTTTCTCCTTATTTGGTTACTTTTTGCAAATTTTTAAGACTCTTTTGTAAATTTTTAAAAAGATTTTATATATGTTTTTAGGAATGGCACATTTGGGAACTGTGAGTTAATGTATAAAAGGCCCCTTTTATTAGCACTTGAGACTTTAATACCGTTAGTTATCCAATTTTGCAATTTGTAGGATGGTTTATTTTGTATTTGTTTTAGTGGGCAATTTTTATTAAAATAGTAAAGTAATTTATTTGAAAATGCATCATATTTATCATCTGCTGTCTCTGAAACTGTTACACATTCATTAGGCTTTTTTGGCTTACGATTTATTTCTTCATTTATTATTTTCCAAATTGATTTTGAATTAATTTTTCTGAAGTTGATATGGTTTCTCTTATTTGGTTACTTTTTTGCATTTTTTAAAAACTCTTTTGTAAATTTTTAAATATTTATTTTATATATGTTTTTAGGAATGGCACATTTGGGAACTGTGAGTTAATGTATAAAAGGCTCCTTTTATTAGCACTTGAGACTTTAATACCGTTAGTTATCCAATTTTGCAATTTGTAGGATGGTTTATTTTGTATTTGTTTTAGTGGGCAATTTTTATTAAAATAGTAAAGTAATTTATTTGAAAATGCATCATATTTATCATCTGCTGTCTCTGAAACTGTTACACATTCCCAATTTTCTCCTTCTAAGCTTTCAGCTAGATTATTTAAAGAGTTTCATTTACAACACGTATAATTTTGGTTGGTATAGGTAGCTGATAATAATTATACTGTATTGCAATTTCTTGGGCATAGTGGTCAGCAATTCCAAAGTCAATTTCTCGGGAGTTGAATGGTAATGTAGTGTCAGTTTTCTATATTATCAATGATCGTTGAAGTTTGCCACCGTGGATCAATTCTAGTTGTATCTTTTATGGTGAGCATCATGTTATAAGAGTCCCAAAAAGATTAGGGTAGCATTTCTTTATTAGGGTCTTTACTATCAGCTGAGACATTCACATTGAAATCTCCTAGTAAATACTAATTGTTTATTTGTTTATTTGTTTTTGTAATTTAGTTAAAATCGTTCAGTTTTATCTAAAAAGTGTTGAATTTGTCCAGTTGGGGATCTGTAGATGGCTACTACCATAATATTACATGTTTTGCATTTTTTAATTGTATTTTTTGTTCAATACAAGCACATTCAAAATCAAGTTCAGTACTGTGTTGGGGTGATCCCTTTATTTTGATACAGCATATTGAATCCATTTATGGCTAACAAAGATTGCTACTCCCCTGCTTATGAGTTTTTCTACAGTAACAAGAAACCAAAGGTATAATTTTCAATTGTAATACTAGTTTTTCATCATTTGTTTTCCAGTGTTCTGATATACATATTATGTCAATTTGGTTCATTCTTTTTATGTTGAGTATCTAGAATTATATTTAACTCTCTAATTTTTGATTGTGTAAGACCTTGGATATTTTGGTGTACTATTGCATAATGTTTTCTTTATGTTTAATTTTCCTTTCATATTTTGTCTTTACCATCTCCCCTAATTCTAAGTGTTTTTTAATGGGGTTTCTGGACTAACCGAAAAAGGATCTTCATAAACTCTATTTCCTCTAACTCTACTATCTCTGCATTCCACCTGTCTATGACCTCTTTTAATCCTTTTTTAGCCAGTTTACTATCACTACAAACGGCGTTCTCATCAAACCCTAAAACATACTACTATCACCTTCCAGATACTCATTTGAGTCTTCTAAAGAAACTTCCTTAATTTGGGATTCATCCGGCATTTGGTCTCTTCCAGAAACTGCTAGTAGTATCTGTGTTTTCTGAGGCGATTCCTTACTGGCGGAATGGGCTGCATCCTTGTTTGCTGATTTCTGGGTCTGCAATGGCTTCCTCTTGAGTAGCGGGTACATGGGCAGTGTCGTGAATTTCTGTAGGCAGCTTCGGGCCTCTTGTGGCATTTGATCTCTTCCAGAACTGCTAGTAGTCTCTGCGTTTACTGTAGTCGATTCCTGATTGGCGGAATAGGCTGGGATCCTTGTTTGGGTTTATACTGGGTCTGCAATGGCTTCCTCTTTAGTAGGGGGGTACATGGGCAGTGTCGTGAATTTCTTTTAGGCAGCTTCGGGCCTCTTGTGGGACCATTGGCTTGAGGGAGGGGGTATGGGGCCAACTCGCTGATTGGTGTGTCCATGACATTTGTTACATAATCATAGGCCTGTTTGCCCGGAGTACAGAAGAAAGGTCCTCTTTGTTTTGACCTATACCTTTCTCTGATAGAGCAAATCTCATCAGCTATATCTTGGCAAATAGTTGTTTACCCGCAAGTTTAGATGTAAAACCATGTTTGGTAAAATGCTCTCTTCTGAATGGTTTCACAGAAAGAACAGTAACTCCTAATGTATTTTGTAGGAGATAATTTATATGATGATTACTTTGGAGATTGAGTCATTTATTTTGTCCAATTCAGTTTTGTTTGACAATCGAAAAAGGGGCAGTACTTCGGATACTATTACTTTAGGCAAGCAGCTGTATTGACTATGACGTAATTTAATGAGAGCGTCACGTATGTTATTTTGGTTTATACCAATGTCATTAGTTCCTGCTATTATTTTTAGCGTATCAGTTCCGTTAAGTGTTTGAAGGTTATTCAAGAGTCCCTCGGTCACTGTTTTTGCCCCAGCTCCAGGCTTAATTATAGAATCAAACTTTGTAATCAGTTTTTGGGCCGGGTGTTTGAATTTAGCTCTTTTGGTAATGAGGGAAGATAAATAGCGGCCATGACTATCTGCCCCGATTTTAATGTTTATGCTTGAGCTTGATGAGCTGGGCCTAGGCCCAATTTGTTTCTCAACTCCCAATTTCTGCTCATTTTCACTCGAGATTTCTGTGACAGAGGTCCATCGTTTAGTATCTGCAGTGAAATGCTTATCACAGTTGTTTATTTTTGCAGTGGGCATTGACCTAGCTATGTCAGGCCTAGTCTTAGCATCTCTGTGGGTTTGCACTAGCTCTTCAAAACGACTTTGTTGTTGACTTATCACCAGTTTTTTTGTTTGCATACTTCGTCCCTTTAAGACATTTAACCTCATCAAGGTCCCCTGACATTTGTTCATTCAATGATTGGCACCAATGTTGGTACCCACCTTATATTGTAAAAGTATAGAGTACTTTTCTTTCCTTTTTGTTCCATAATTATTATTAAGTAGGGCCTAACTTTAATAATATGCTAAATAAGCCACCAAAAAACAAAAAACTTTTCATTCAATATCCCACCAAGTATTGTTTTTTTAGCACAGGGCAAAAAACAATTTCTAATAAACGTTCTATTTTTTCTATTTACATACCAATGTCGGATATTTTTGCCTTAAAATGTTGGTCTTGGTTCCCTTTTCCTTTTTAGCACAAAGTTCCACTTTAAATCACATTTAAAAATCACTGAAAATATTTAATAATAAAGATTAACTGTCAATTAGATCTTGTTATTCATACCTTACACAAGTTGTAATTGAGCAAGCGTAGCGAGCGTCTCCACTTGACTCTTATGGCTCGAATGTCTGTTTTTTTTTTTTTTTTTTTTTCTGTTACTGCTTCGGTACAGGTCGCACCATTTCTCTGATCGACCTGAAATTTTGCACACATGTATACATACCACCTATGCGGGTTGCTGTATAGTTTTTGAACAAAATCCGATCGTTGGTTATAAAAAATAAAAAAATAAAAATGTTCCGATCGTTATGAAATTTTGCAGGGTCAATAAGTACAACATTCTCTCCTATTTTACAAATTTTCAGCTAAATCGGTCAAGACCTTAAACACTTATTGGTATGTAACATTATGGGAATGTCGTACTCGGGTCGTGTTGCACGTACCGGTGCTCGCTCAACAACGCGATGTGACTTTAGCGTTTTCCTAGAAATAAAAATGTGTTACCTACTCAAATTTTATTCAGTTTGCATAGTTATTTTGTGCTGAAGGCTGTCATTTTCCTAATTTAACAGTTCTTTACGACCTAATACGAACAATAGGGCTTAAATGGGTCTACTATACGCCAAGCGTAGAGGGGTCCCGAGTTATTTGGACTCGCATAGTACATGGGTAGACCGAGTGCTGTCTCTACTGGCATTCACCGCCGAGAGTCTTGGCCATACTAGGCCGCATACAGGATCGGACACAGGCGTACTACAATGCAAAATGTGTGCTTGTGAGGAAGTAACGCAGACACTCTCTGCACATGCCAGACACACAACCTAAAGATACCACAACTTTGTTTGCTATGGGGGGGGGGGGGGGGATAGGCCATTTCAAGAATCACCAGCTACTATATAGCTACACTATATCGTTTGCAAAGCAATATGGATATCATGAGTGTTAACATACATCCTGCAGGTGTGTGTCAGACTGTGTTTTCAACAATGTCTGGTTGTCTGCCTTAGTCTTAGTGATCAGGTGTGTGGTAGACTAAGGCAGACAACCAGACATTGTTGAAAACACAGTCTGACACACACCTGATCATATGGCAGGATGTATGTTAATACTCATGGATATCCATAATGCTTTGCAAATGATAAATATAGAGGACGCTGGTGATTCTTGAAATGGCCTATTGGAGCAACATTTTTTTAACGGGCAATACTGTTTGACAAGTGCGTTTAAAAATTATTGTTTACAGTCTACAATTTTGATGATTTCTGCAAAAGTGACTCGGACACTTTCCCCTCTTGAAAATCTCTTAGAAAGAGACAAAACAAACAGACAGTATGAGCCCTTTTAGATTGACACAATTAAAACCCTACCACTTATCCTAATGATCACGAGTCGTCACGGCAGATAACGTATACTTTAGTACGAGAATGTGCATGGTATTTCTACTAAGAATGTTCTTGGTGTTTCTACTGCAGGTTACGCTGGACGCTCTGAGCTTCCGGACAACCTGAAAGCCTTGTTCCGCTCGGTAGCCATGATGGTGCCCGACTACGCGCTCATCTCCGAGATTGTGCTCTACTCGTGTGGTTTCGTCATTGCCCGACCGTTGGCGGTGAAGATTGTTGCGACGTACCGCTTGTGTTCTGAGCAGCTGTCATCACAGCACCACTATGATTACGGTGAGCATATTGTGAAAGACTTGAGTTTATTTGAGTTATTTTATAGGTTTTAAAGTACATCATTTAGCTGGAGGCCTGTAAAAATCATACATAATAACAAAAGGAAAATTACATTGCAGTTTTATCTGTAAGGTGAGCAATGGAATTATGTAAAACATGAGAATAAGCAGTGAAAAGAGCAAAACACTAATAGTAATAGTGATGTGAATTTACCGTAAATTTAAAACTCAAGTAATTTACCGGTAAATTTACCGAAAAACGGTAAAATCGGTAAAATTTTGATTTTAGCCATATTAAGCATATTAGACCTAGCATATACGTAAATAGTTTTTGTGATGAGGAAGGTGTATATCAATTAAAAGAGCATATATTCACCCTTATATTTATTTACTGTTCCATACAAAGAACAAACTAAACAATAATGTATTAATTTTATTATCTTTGTACGTTTGGTTAAATAAATAATTAAAATAAAAATATTAATTAGATTTGAATTAATGATTTAGCATACTCAGCTAATGAAATAGTGGAGTATGTCTAGTAGGGTGGAGTGAAACTATACAGCAAAACAAAAATTATTGATTTTTGAAACGGAATAGTTGCGAAAAGCTGGTGGTACTCAACTAATAACTGTGTGAAATATGGATTTTCTAAATTTTAAATATGAGGTGCCCCAGAAGCCTGAAACATTCTCAAATTTATACATTTTTGACCATTTTTAGATATTTAAAAAAAATTGAGTTATTGAGTTAAAATAGTTGTAACACTGCTTGCGAAAACTTAATTTAAAACTTTGAAAATTTTGGTCACTCTACACTAGAATTTTGAGGTGCCCCAGTGGCTACAACCTTCGAACAAATTAACATTGAACATAGGCTTATGCAGATTTTTTGTAATATCAGGAAATTTCTAAATGTTGTGACTAAATCACTTCTTAAAGTTATGTTTAAGGCTAAAGTGTGGTGTGATGAAAGGAATGCCAAAAGGCTGGATCATGTGAGAAACATGTAGAGATAGGGTAGGAGACCAACAGCTTACCTGAAGTGGAGTAGGCGCGCCGTGATAGAAGACATAAACACAAATAAACAAATAACACTACATTTCAAACGTTTCGGTCTACGTGACCTTCCTCAGTGAGTAGAGAAGAGTTTACTGAGGTGAAAAACTAAAGCTAGGTAGCCGTTGGCTAGGGTGGGGGTGGGGTGAAGTGAAAGATGAGTGGGGGTGTGGAATGGGTGACAGGGAGGGGTAGAGAGGAGGAGAGGGAGGACTACCTAAGGTTTAAGTTAGGTTTGTGGCGCGATTTGCAAACCCATTGGTATTGCTTTGCATTCTTGTTGTGTAGGTTGTTATAAGTCTTTAGAATTTAACGATGGAAAATTGAAAATTGAATTTATTTTTTAAAGTGATATTTGACTTATTTCCACTGCATTCTTGTTGTGTAGGTTGTTATTAGTCTTTAAAATATAATGATGGAATTTTTTTTTAAATTTTACCATTTTACCGACATGCTCGGTAAATTTACGGTAAATTCTCTGACTGGTAAATTTACCGTCAGGTAAATTTACCGACTCACATCACTAAATAGTAAATAGTAACAAAGAAAAGTAAACAAAATCAGAAGAAGATAATACTACAGAAAGAAGAGCTGTCCATCGCAGAAGCATTCAAATACCTCGGAAGTAGGCCTATACTAACAAAAGAGGCAAAATAGATGCTGAAATATCAAGGAGAATTATATTAGCAGAAAAATTTTACCAAATTGTACAGAAACTATTACGGAAAGAAGAAATATTAACAAAAATAAAATAGACAAGGTACGGAGCAAAACAATAAGAAACAAACTAGGAGTGGAAAGTCTACGAAATAAAATGGAAAGAGAAAGACTGGTGGTATGGGCAGGTACGAAGAGTGAAGCAAGATAGAATCCCAAGAAGAGAATTCAAATGCACATGGTGGTTGGGGGGGAGCCCCCCCCCCCAACCAAGTCGGTGACGTCACGGTACGCTGTTGCGTTGTCGTCTATTTACTAGGGATGTCAAACGATATAAAATTTCATATCGATAATCGCGCTGAAATAAAATTAATATCGCGATTAATCGCGATAATATTGTGGACAAAAAATATCGCGCCGATATAGTCGCTTCAGTCATATCACGATATATCGGCGTATATAAAACACGTTTCTCGCAGTGCGTCTATTTGAATTGCGCGCCTTCACTGTACTAGCGTGGCTATTGGTTGGCGGAGCGGCCAACCGGCCACTCGATCGATACCCCTACCACGAGACAGCGTGTGCGAGAGAGAGGCTAGCTTCGAGCGGTCGGCGGGGGGCGGGCCCATCGAGGGCGGGCCCGTCGTTGCTAGGCAACAGCCAGCTGACGCCTGCCATTGCGCAATGCGCAGTAGAGAAGTTTACGTGATTGGGGCGATGCAACAACACGTGATAACTGAAGAATCAACACATCCGTTGGCGCTAAATTCAATTTGAAGCAGCAGATGCCCGATAATATCGCGATTATCGCTAGGAATTAATATCGTACGATAATCGCGATGCAGCAACTCATATCGCGATAATATCGATAATTATCGATATGCGATTATCGTTGACATTCCTACTATTTACTGTACCGCCTACCGCACGCGTAATATTCGGTCTAGACCGGCACCTCCACCATCCCCCTCCCTACTTATTGCACACTACTAGGAAAACGCTAAAGTCCCGCCGCGTTGATGGATGAGCTTTTTATAGTTTTTAGTTTGCGTGGGATATCTTTACTTTTGCAAGTGCTTTGTTTTGTTGCCTACGCATTGAAGGTGATTGTTGTAAAGTTTCTATTGTTTCTTGTCAATTGGTATTAATTACCGTCAAAAACTTAAATTAAAAGCTTTATTTCTATGGATTCTGGCTAACTTTTTCAACTTTTTCTTTCAAAAGGTACTACATCACCATAACCTTAATGTCCATGTATAATATGAACGTTGTAGCCCCACCCGTTTGGTCAGAATTGGCCCAAATGGCACGAAAATATCGCACAAAAATAAAAAAACTTATATTTAAAGCTTTTTTTCTATAGATTCTGGCTAACTTTTTCAACTTTTTCTTTCAAAATGTACTACATCACCATAGCCTTAATGTCCAGGTATAATATCAAGGTTGTAGCCCCACCCGTTTGGTCAGAATGGGCTTAATGGCACGAAAATATCGCACACAAAATCGAAAAAAATCGTAAAAGTACGATATTCATGAGAAATATTTCTTCGATTGTACCCAAAAACGTAGCAAGTCTAAGTTCAGAGATTTCGAAGGTCCTGTCAAATTTTCATCAAGATCGTATATGCCGTTTGCCCGGTAGAGAGCGAACAAACAGACAAAAATACAAAAAAAAAAAAAAAAAAAACACTCGAGCTAAATTTTTTAGAGGGTCAGTGAAATTGAAGTCTTCACTTCACTCGCTACGCTCATCCAAAAAGGTTCAACTTTGCGTACTAATTCGCGTTTTGACCAGTTTGATACAATTTTGTCCGTTATTTTGCGCTATACGCGAAATTTCGCAAAATTTGCGTTTTTAAAATGTGTTTTTACTTTTTTCAATCTCTAAATGATGTAATTCGTCAACAATTTTACATTTTAGGCAATAAATAGGACATTAAAAAAAAATTGTAAATTTTGTTATCACCATTTTTCACTACCTCTATGAATAGGATAGACGTTAAATAAATAAATAAATATAAAAAATAAATTGGAATCATGAGTTTAACATATGTCCTGCCATAATATGATCAGGTGTGTGTCAGACTGCGTTTCCCAGAGTCTGCCTCAGTCTACCACACACCTGATTATATGGCAGGATGTATGTTAAACTCATGATTCCCATAATGCTATGCACGGGTGATTCTTGTGATTGTCTATACGTTGCAATTGACGTCACAAGTGGCGTGCACCGGATTTAAAATCTGACGCGAAAAGCTTGTTTTCCATAGGTTTGTTTGTTTTGATAGTTGGATGAGCGTAGTGAAGATTCCATTTCACTACACTGGAGAAAAAAATCCGGAATGTTTTTTTTTCTGTTTGTATTGTGTGTTTGTTAACACGATTCCGGCTAAACCGATACTCCAATTACGATGAAATTTTATGGAGGCCTTCCAAATCTCTGAACTTAGAACTGCCACGTTTTTTAGCGTAATCAAAAAATTATTTCTCATTAAAATCGCCATTTTACGATTTTTTTTTATTTAAAAAAAATCTTCGACGAATAACAACTACATTTTTTATTCAATTGTAATAATTTTTTCACAGAACCTTAATTTTATAAATTAATATAATATATTCGTGTGAAATTTGAGCGCAATCAAAAAATGTTTTATTATGAAAATCGCAATTTTACGATTTTTTTGATTTTTAAAACATTTCTTCGACTTGTAATACCTACATGCATTATCCCATTGTAATGATTTTTTCACAGAACCTTAATTTTATGAATTCATATGTACTGTATTGGGGTGAAATTTGAACGCAATCGAAATATAATTTCTCGTGAAAATCACAATTTTATGCTTTTTTCACAAAAAAAAATGCTTCGACTTATAACACCTACTTGCTTTATCCGATTGTAATGATTTTTTTACAGAACCTTAATTTTACGAATTAATATATTGGTATGAAATTTGAGCGCAATCAAAAAATAATTTCTCATAAAAATCCCAATTTTACGCTTTTGCTTCCTAGTTTAGTTTTCTTCATAACATGGCTTAAAATGTTATTATCTTTGATCAGAATGCCACTTTTGCTAAGATGAGAGGCATCCTTTAAAGAAAACATAGCTCTTGTTGAAAGTCCAGCCATGAAATTTGTGTTGAAAATGTCTTTGATGTAGTTCAAACTAGTTGTTTGTGCATAACATTTTTACTAATTTGACTTATATGTGCAACGGGATTGTTTCAGGTATGAGGGCGGTAAAGTCAGTGCTGACGGCCGCAGGTAATCTAAAGCTCAAGTACCCGTTGGAATCGGAGGACATCCTGATGCTGCGGTCCATCAAGGACGTTAACTTGCCCAAGTTCCTCACCCATGATCTGCCCCTGTTTCAAGTAGGTCACTTTTTTCATGGGTCCTGCTAATTGGATGAGCATAGCGAGCAAAGCGAAGATTCCATTCTACCACTGGAGAAAAAAATCCGGAATGTTTTTCTTTTTTTGTTGTATTTTTGTGTGTTTGTTAACACGATTTTGGCTAAACCGATACTCCAACTGCGATGAAATTTTCTGGAAGCCTTCGAAATCTCTAAACTTAGAACGGTCACCTTTTTGAGCGCAATCGAAAAATTATTTCTCATGAAAATTGCAATTTTACTATTTTTTTTGTTTTTCTTGTTTTTTTTTCTGTTCGTATTTTTGTGTGTTTGTTAACATGATTCCGGCTAAACCGATACTCCAATTTCGATGAAATTATCTGGAGGCCTTCAAAATCTCTGGACTTAGAACTGCCACGTTTTTGAGCGCAATCGAAAAATTATTTCTCATGAAAATCGCACTTTTACGATTTTCTTTTCCTGTTTGTATTTTTGTGTGTTTGTTAACACGATTCTGGCAAAACCGATACTCCAATTGCGATGAAATTTTTGAAGGCCTTCGAAATCTCTGAACTTAGAACTGCCATGTTTTTGAGTGCAATCTAAAAATGATTTCTCATGAAAAGTGCAAATTTACGATTTTTTTTCGATTTAACAAAAAAATCTTAAAACTTTTTTTACCGTATTTATTTACGCAAATATAGGCCGCAGGTATATTTAAAATTTTGAAGTTCAAAACCAGGGGTGCGGCCATTACGCGAGGGCGGCCTATATGACTATACAAAGTCGAAAAAAAAAAATTATAATATGTAATTGTATCAATATTACGTACACATATGCGAGCAAAAGTAAAAAAAACTATTTTAACGGTAAGTAATTAATTAAATAAGTATTGTTCAACGTGTGAATACGTCCGCGGAAGTGAAGATGTCCGCCCGCCGCCCGTAAAATTCTCCGTCTCCCGGCAATGATAGCCTCGTCGGCCGGTCACGCATCCACCCGACACCCGGCGCAAGGTCGCAGTTTCCTGATGGAAGATCGTAGGCTATCCGAGCTGGTTTCAGGCGCGCTTCTCTTGTTTTAATTGGACCGAAATCTTATGTTCTTTACATCTGAATGTCATGCTACAATGACGTAAGAATTGCACAGCGTGGTCGTCTTCGTGAGTGCTCGCCGCCGCCGCGACCTTGCTCGAAGACGGCGGACGAGAGAGAGAAAAAGATTAAATATGGCCTTGAAGTCGACATGATAGAGGCTGGCTATGGTTATGAAGAAATGGACATTGTATTGGGTGACAATGACGGTGACTGAAAATGCAATAGCCAACACGGAAGCATTTCTGAATGTGTTACGTCGGCTACCGGGCTGTGATGCGCTCGACGACAAAGAAGTGGATTAATGGGCGAATGGAACTTGAAACTAAACATCCATTCAAGAGCCGACAGACGCGGAGATAAATAACCGTCCCCCCTCCCCCCCCACCCCTCCCACGCCACTAAATACGTATCGCCTAGCTCACTATCAATTGGCGTCGGGCCAAGACTCTCGCTGTGTTGTTTTGTTTACGTTATGAATGAGATTAGATAACGAAACCCGTCTGTTATATTGTAAACACTCTCGACACTTCAATCCAAGCAATGCCAGCTGTGTTAGTGTCTGACGTTGTGTGAGCCGTGCGCACACGGAAAGTAAACACTCTAGAATAACATTGCATTAAAATAAAATGGTTTATTTATTTACATGCTCGTTTGCATGTTCATTGCCTTTTTTGCGATGAGTTGTTTCATTCCTAAAGGATTTGCTGGCTAAAATAACAAGTGCGGCCAATACAACATGCAAAGTACTTTTTAAAATTTGCATGGTCAAAACTGGGGTGCGGCCATTATGCGCGTAAATACGGTATACTTTATTCGATTGTAATGATTATTTCAGAACCTTTATTTTATGAATTAATATATTAGTGAGAAATTTGAGTGCAATCGAAAAATTATTTCTCATCAAAATCACAATTTACGCTTTTTTTTGCTTAAAAAAATTTTTTCAACATATAACACCGACATGCTTTACCCGATTGTAATGATTTTTTCACAGAACAACAGAAAATCTGCAAACACATGACAGCTCAATGCACCAATTACGCTCATCCAACCTCACGCTCATCCTAGACCTAGGACTGTTTCAGTTTTGTTTTTTGATTGCAATGTCAACTTTTCTCGTTTTCCGGCTAAATGTCCGCCATCTGTTTACACTACTGTAGGCTTTGCTAGGCGCTTTTTTGTTTAACCCTTTATAGGGCATAATGTTGGGACCCAAAATTTTTCTTTCTACCCAAACAATTTGAAATTTGTGATTTTTTTTTTGAATTTTAGAATTTTTTTTGATTTTTTTCCTCGATCTTTTAGGAAAAAATGCTGATTTTGGATTCCAAATTGGCATCAAATTTGAAAAAAAAATCCAAATTTTGAGTATATTTTCAAAAAATAGATTTTTTTTGCAATTTTTCATTTTTTTCCAATTTTTTTGCTTGTTCAAATTGAATCTACTACAGGCAAGCAAAATATCCGGGACATCCCGGAAATTTGTGTTTTTTTTGTGTTTTTATACACAACTCGATTTTTGATCCATTACAAAAATCGTTCTAATCATTAGAATTTAGTAAGGAAAAATTCTACAAATTCAGAACAAAACAAAGCAGCTTTTTGACCGGGTGTAAAGTATGAAAAACTGTCAGATTTAATTGTGTAGATTTTGAAAGGTGGTGGTAAATATAGAAACCACTGCCCTATAAAGGGTTAAAACACCACCGTCTGGATGTATGTCTGGTTGTATGTATGTATGTGTATCCAGACGTCGTTGGTTTGACACAGTTCTGACGTCATAGTTGTTTTTCCGCTCTTAGAATATTTCATAAAAACTGTTTTTAAAATGGTAATAAATTATTTGATTATTGGATGAGCGTAGTGAGCGAAGCAAAGATTCCATTTAACTACACTGGAAAAAAAATCCGGAATGTTTTTTTTTGCTTTCTTTCATTTTTTGTATTTTTGTGTGTTTGTTAACACGATTCCGGCTAAACCGATACTCCAATTGCAATGAAATTTTGTGAGGCGTTCGAAATCACTGAACTTAGAGCTGCCACGTTTTTGAGCGCAATCGAAAAATTATTTCTCATGAAAATCGCAATTTTACGATTTTTTCGATTAAAAAAAAAATTCTTTGACAAATAACACCTACATGCATTTTCTGATTGTAATGATTTTTTCAAAGAACCTTAATTTTATGAATTAATTATATTCATGTGAAATTTGAGCGTAATCGAAATATTATTTCTCATGAAAATCGCAATTTTACGATTTTTTTTCTCGAATTTTACAATATTTCTTTGACTTATATAGGTGGAACCAGATAAGCTGGCGGCCGTCAAGGTCAAGCGAGAGCACGGATGCCAACGTTGACAATTTACACACAACTGGCATTAGGTAGGGCCTACCGTATTTGGCCATGTTATCGTGATATGTTACTAGGAAAACGCTCAAGTCCCGCCGCGTTGTTGGATGAGCGTAATTGGTGCATTGACCTGCCATGTGTTATGCAGATTTTCTGTTGTTTTGTGAAAAAATTATTACTTAGTCGATTTTTTTTTAATTAAATTAAATTAAATTAAAAATTAACTTTATTCTTTTATTTTTTCTTAATTGTAATTTTAAAAAAAGAAAAAAATCGTAAAATTGCTATTTTCATAACAAATATTTATTCGATTGCGCTCAAATTTTACACGAATATAATAATTCATAAAATTAAGGTTCTGTAAAAAAATCATTACAATAGGATAAAGCATGTAGGTGTTATAAGTGAAAGAATTGTTAAAAAAAAGAAAAAACCCGTAAAATTTCAGATTTTCATGAGAAATAATTTTTTGATTGTTCTCAAATTTCACACGAATATCTTAATTCATAAAATTAAGGTTCTGTAAAAAAATCATTAAAATCGGATTAAGCATGTACATGTTATAAGTCAAAGAAATTTTTTTTAAATCGAAAAAAATCGTAAATTTGCGATTTTCATTAGAAATAATTTTTTGATTGCGCTCAAAAACGTGGCAGTTCTAAGTTCAGAGATTTCGAAGGCCCCCATAAAATTTCATCGCAATTGGAGTATTGGTTTAGCCGGAATCGTGTTAACAAACAGCAAAAAATACAGAGAAAAAAAAAAAAAAAACGTTCCGGATTTTTTTCTCCAGTGTAGTGAAATGGAATCTTCGCTTCGCTCGCTACGCTCATCCAATCACATAAATCAACATTTTATAAGCTGTGAAGTGTGAATAAAGTAGTTCGACCCACAGTCAGTATTTTAGCGAAATAATGATTAGAAGTAATCACGATTACAAAAGTGTTTTTTTGCCTTGTTGGTAATGGGAATGGTGTGTCCAAAGTTCCAGCTGTTTATAATGCCAACCTCGACAGATGTGATGTCAATGTTTAGGAGCATCAAAATGTCTTGATTTTATTCGTACACTTCATAAATACTTAATTTTTAGGATATACTATTGGGCAAGGCTTGGCTTTAAAATAGTCGTGTTTTTCTCCGAAAGCAGTTTTAGAGACCGTTGTTTTATTTACTTTTTGCTGATCCTGTGGCCATAGTGCGTGGACGACAGTGCTGCGATCCCTCGGCGACCGCCACATTATCTGGTTCCACCTATAACACCTTTATCCAATTGTAATGATTTTTTCAAAGAACCTTAATTTTGTGAATTAATGTATTCGTGTGAAATTTGAGTGCAATCGAAAAAATGTTTCACATGACAATTGCAATTTTCCTTTTTTTAATTTTTTTAATTTTAAAATTTCTTCGACTTATATCACCTGTATGCATCATCCGACTGTAATTATTGTTTCACCTAACCTTAATTTTATGGATTAATATATTCGTGTGAAATTTGAGCGTAATCAAAAAATTATTTCTCATAAAAATGGCAATTTTACACTTTTTTCGTTTAAAAAAAATTACGCTCATCCAACAACGCGCCTGAAAAAGCGTTTGCGTATCTTCCTAGTTATTTCACGGAAAAACAAAGTACATATTAATTTTGTAATTGGGACGAAATACTTCTTCTAAAAAAAACAATTTGTACAGTATTTTACGGAAGTGGAATATTCCCTTTTGGTGTATCGGTTTAGCCGGAATCGTGTTAACAAACATAAAAAACAAGAAAAACTAAAAAATTCGTATAATTACGATTTTCTTGAGATATAATTTTTGGATTGCGCTCAAAAACGTGTCAGTTCTAAGTCCAGAGATTTTGAAGGCCACCAGAAAATTTCATCGAAATTGGAGTATCGGTTTAGCTAGAATCGTGTTAACAAACACACAAAAATACAAACAGACAAAAACAGGAAAATCCAAAAAAATCGTAAAATTGCGATTTTAATAAGAAATAATTTTTCGATTGCGCTAAAAAACGTGGCAGTTCTAAGTTCAGAAATTTCGAAGGCCTCCAGAAAATTTCATTGTAATCGGAGTATCGGTTTAGTCGGAATCAAGTTAACAAATGCACAAAAATACAAATAGGAAAAACAAGAAAAACAAAAAAAAATTGGTAAAATTGTGATTTTAATGAGAAATAAATTTTCAATTGTGCTCAAAAACGTGTCAGTTCTAAGTACAAAGATTTTGAAGGCCACCAGAAAATTTCATCGAAATTGGAGTATCGGTTTATCTTGTTCACAAACACAAAAATACGAACAGAAAAAAACAAGAAAATAAAAAAAAATCGTAAAATTGCGATTTTAATGAGAAATAATTTTTCGATTGCCCTCTGAAACGTGGCAGTTCTATGTTTAGAGATTTTTAAGGCCTCCAGAAAATTTCATCGCTATTGGAGTATTGGCTTAGCCGGAATCGTGTTAACAAACATACATAAATACAAAAAGAAAAAAAAAATCATTCCGGATTTTTTTCTTCAGTGTAGTAGAATGGAATCTTCGCTATGCTCGCTACGCTCATTAAAAAAATAGAACATGTTTTGAAATGCATATATAGTATTATGGAAAACATAGCCAGTACGAAATACGTAAAGATTGCAAGGTTTACTCAATCTCCAAGTAAATTTTGAGTAACCTTGAGCGTGCAAGATTCGATACACCACATTTAAAAAAATTATTTGAATTGGATAAAAATGATTTTTCTAGAACAAAAGCATTGTCTGTTATTAAATCCTACACATTTCAGTTTATATTTTAATATATTATTTCTTGTAGGTTTAAATTGCTACAGATTTTGCTTATTTTGTTAGCAGTTCTCAGTACGCTGGTTACGGATGTCTGTTTAAAATCTCAGCTCAATCTGTTTGGCTGTAAGGCCATATTGCATCGAACAAACATTTTACAAACTTACATTGAACATTGTCACAATGAAGGCCCGTTTGACTTGCGTTGTGAATAAGATCTTCTGATATGATCGTGATAGTACTATTAAAACACCAAAGTAGTTGTTGGAGGAGTGAGCGAGTACCCGGGTACATTTGTATTTTATTTTGTATTTTAGCAAATAGTTTGCGAACCGTCAAGAGCGACCATTAAACAGCGTTACCACTGCAGCTCTGAGTCATCAAGTCACTTGAAGACTTGTCTAGCTGCTACTCCTGCGTTCCATATATTGCTATGCACGTGGTCGCGGGCGACACCAAAACATAACACATCGCCAACACCAAAGTATTAAAGCTACCAAGATTCTAAAATCTGTTTTAGAAAGGTTTATTCATGTACCTCATTTTGGCTCGAGATGTTCTGCATTCATCTTTTATGCTCCTCAAAATATCCAATTTGCAGTTATTTATTTTTGTAAGTCAGCGAGGCACGATAACATTTTGAAATTTTTGTCAGTTATCAACATTCATGGTGTAACATTGGGGGGGAAAAGTATTTTTTTCCAAAGCAAACTTATTGTTTAAAAAAAAGTACTTGTAATTTGTAGTGATGTGAGTCGGTAAATTTACCTAACGGTAAATTTACCGGACAGAGAATTTACCGTAAATTTACCGAGCATGTCGGTAAAATGGTAAAATTTAAAAAAAAATTCCATCATTATATTCTAAAGACTAATAACAACCTACAGTACACAACAAGAATGCAGTGGAAATAAGTCAAATATCACTTTAAAAATTAAATTAAATTTTAAATTTTCCATCGTTAAATTCTAAAGACTAATAAGAACCTACACAACAAGAATGCAATGGAAATAAGTCAATTTTAACACTTAAAATTGACTGATTGATTGAATTGATTGGAAAAATTCTATCAATAAATCTGAATAAGAGCTTTTCTGTGCCTAGACATACTCCACTATTTCATTAGCTGAGTAGGCTAAATCATTAATTGAAATCTAATTAATATTTTTATTTTTATTATTTATTTAACCAAACTTACAACGGTAATTAAATTAATACATTATTGTTTAGTTTGTTCTTTGTATGGAACAGTAAATAAATATAAGGGTGAATATATGCTCTTTTAATTGATATACACCTTCCTCATCACAAAAACTATTTACGTATATGCTAATATGCTTAATATGGCTAAAATCAAAATTTTACCGATTTTACCGTTTTTCGGTAAATTGCCCGGTAATTTTACCGGTAAATTACTTGAGTTTTAAATTTACGGTAAATTCACATCACTAGTAATTTGTTTAATTTAATTTTTTTTAGGTTGGATTCCTGCTAATTTTGCTGTCCATGTTAACAGCACTCTTATCTATTGGTCCTTGACATTGGTGTAAAATTTATTCAAAATTGGACGAGTAGTTTGGCCCCTGCGCATCGAACACAGGCATACACACAAACACAACGAAGTGCCGAAAACTTGCCATAGAGACTTCGTTCGCTCCGCTTTTCTAATTTCTAATGGATAAAATAACTTTAGGCAGTGAGTAATATTAAGGGCAAGGATCACCACCAATATTAAAAGCAACCACGCAAAATAACCTTATTTTAGTAATATCTCTCAAACCGTACGTAAAATCGAAATAAGGGCTAATAAGTCTCACGTAGTTTTGTTAGAACTATACCCTGCATGAAAAATTATTCAAATATTGTAATCAGTAGCTAGCGTTTTTAATTACGGTATACTACTTTAATTTAATTTAAACCTTGATTAAAATCATTACTGGTTACAATATTTGTAAAAGGTTTTGTGCCAGATAACTAACTAAACTATATGAGACTTATTATCCACTTTTTCGTTTTTGTGTAGCGTCATGTAAGTTATTACTAGGAAAACGCTTAAGTCCCGCCGCGTTGATGGATGAGCGTAATTTTTTTAAACGAAAAAAGCGTAAAATTGTGATTTTTTTAATAGATCATTTTTCGATTCGCTAAATTTCACACGAATATATAATTCATAAAATTAAGGTTCTGTGAAAAAATCATTACAATCGGATAAAGCATGTAGATGTTATAGGGCGAAGAATTTTTTAAAAATCGAAAAAAAATCGTAAAATTGCGATTTTCATGAGAAATAATTTTTTGATCGATTTTTCCCCCCGTGCAGTTCTTCGTTCAGAGATTTCACAGACCTCCATAAAATTTCATCGCAATTGGAGTATTGGTTTAGCCGGAATCGTGTTCACAGACACACAAAAATACAAAAAAAAAGAAAAAAAAAAAAAACATTCCGGATTTTTTTCTCCAGTGTAGTGAAATGGAATCTTCGCTTCGCTCGCTACGCTGGCTACGCTCATCCAACTAAAATAAGGATATTTTGCGTGATTTTAATATTGGCGGTAGTCCTTCCCCTTAAAATTAAAGTTACAATTCTACTAATTTTAGTAGACCCAATTAAATAGATGTTCTTGGTTTCTTCGCATAGCTTTAAATCTTGTTTTTCAGATTTATGCACTTAATATTTTTGGTTTTAGGGCATAACCTCTGATTTGTTCCCCGGGGTAGTGCTACCAACTCCCGACTATACAATCCTTAATAAGGAAGTAATGGGCGTATGCAGTACGCACAACATACAGTGCACGGAACCCTTCCTCGAGAAGATACAGCAGATCTTTGAGATGATGATCGTGCGTCATGGGTTCATGATCGTTGGACTTCCATTTGGTGGCAAAACGTCGGCGTACAGAATGTTGGCTGCTGGTCTTGCTGAAATTGAAGAAAAGGTAGGGTGACCAGCCCTCCCGGATTTTGATCTTATGTTCCGGTGTCCATACAAAAGCTTTTAGGGCACCTATTTGTCCCGCATTTGTCAAAAGAATGAGTGTCCTCTTTTCGACGACAGTTTGTAAATTTATTTTCAGTATCTTGCTAAGGGCTCGAGTGCCGTGATCTGCTCAGATTGCTCTAAAGGCTATCTTGAGTAACAAAAAATACTACACAAAATTTCAGCCTCTGGCATCTGAGGCTATGCCCCAAACCCTTTACGGCGCACACAAGTTAGTATTCAAGAGTCTCCGAGTGTCCCCGTTAATCGTTTTTAAATTATGGCCACCGTAAGAAAAGGTGATCCTTATACTAGTAGTCCTCTTATAATCTGAACTCGGATAGTTTGAAATTTGGCACCTTCTATTCGGTTACAAAATTGGGTATAATTTGTAGTTCAAAGTTATATTAAATCCAAAGTTTGAAATTCAATGCAATAAATCTCAGGCAAGGAGAAATGATTTGTATTGTAGGTAGCATGTGATGTCGGTGGCCAGGTCGTTAAAACTCAAGTGAAATCTACTCTAGCCAGCAGATGTTGACTGACTTCGGTGAATGCACCAGCACCAGCTTATATCAATAGGAAGAAACACCACACACAGTTGAATACTACTACAACGATAACATGACGTATTATTGTTTTACCGCAATATTCAGTGCAATTTCGTATTGTTATCGCGTTATGACGTCGCATATTGTATCGTATCGATATGATATATTAATATTATCGATACATATCATTATAAGATTAAAGTCCAAATTACTACATATATAACCAATTATAAGAGTGGATTTGTTTACTACTAATGTAAGTTAATCTTGAACCTCTGCCCACCAAACAGGGCGAAATGGATGAGCATAGAGTTGACATCACCGTGATCAACCCCAAGGCTATTACCATGGGCCAACTGTATGGCCAGTTTGACCCTGTTTCACACGAATGGTCAGATGGGATTCTTGCCGTTAGCTACAGGCAGTTTGCTGTGTCTACCAATCTCAACAGGTAAAATACACATACATATTATTGCCGTTAGCTACAGGCAGTTTGCTGTGTCTACCAATCTCAACAGGTAAAATACACATACATATTATTGCCGTTAGCTACAGGCAGTTTGCTGTGTCTACCAATCTCAACAGCTAACATACACATACATATTCTTGCCGTTAGCTTCAGGCAGTTTGCTGTGTCTACCAATCTCAACAGGTAACATACACATACATATTCTTGCCGTTAGCTACAGGCAGTTTGCTGTGTCTACCAATCTCAACAGGTAACATACACATACATATTCTTGCCGTTAGCTACAGGCAGTTTGCTGTGTCTACCAATCTCAACAGGTAACATACACATACATATTCTTGCCGTTAGCTACAGGCAGTTTGCTGTGTCTACCAATCTCAACAGCTAACATACATACATATTCTTGCTGTTAGCTACAGGCAGTTTGCTGTGTCTACCAATCTCAACAGGTGACATACACAGGCCTCCAAAAATTTACCATAATGTTAGTAGCCAGCCAAATTTTCTAGTAGCCAGAACACTTAGGCTAATTGTTCAACCAATGCATCGCCATCGAGTCGACAAATCTAATATAATGTAACACAGTCTTGCGGGTGGGTGGCCTACCTGTCACGATGATTTACTGCATGTTGAAACATTTTTGCATCCATTTTTTTTTTACATGTCGCAAAAGGAGTGCACTCTGGGGTTATTTTTGCTATATTAGCTTCTACACAACTCCTGTGCGTTCTTGATTTGCCGTGCAATCTAAAAGTTTCCAATTTAAAAGGTCCACTGAAGCCTTGAACTACTCTTGAATGCTTATCAGAAATCTCAGGATATTTTGAACATAGGCCTAATGAACACTTTGCAATGCCATTTTCAAACTTTAACCATGTTAATTCATCACACCATTTTTCTTGAAATAGCCTTTTCCCATCTTTTGTTTTTTTTACTCTCAATAGAGTCGGACGATGCGCTCGTAGTCGCACTCGCATCGCAGGCCTAGGTTAGGAAGAACTAGGCGGCAGTCTACTGATGTTTCTTGTAGCCCTGGGCCCTGGGCCTACCCCCACCTCATCATGTTGTTGCACCGTCCCGAAACCCCTCACTTGATCTAGGCCTGCATCTTGGCCTGGCTCAAACACGTCGCCGTAGACGGAACAGCACTTTTAAAGAACGAGAAAAGAGTCTTTGTTTCCCTCCATTACACTTGCTTGCATAACAAAAACCCCACGACGGCAAACACACGAGAACTTGAAGACTGAAAAACGCCACAGGTGGAAAACACTGATGTCAGTCTAAACTAGGCCATGGGCACATTGACTGACGCCGTGATGGAAACGATTGTAAACTCGACGAGTCGAAGCAGGCTTGAATCGATCGATCGAACTGAATAACGACGTGGTGATCTTGGCTGTAGTCCACATTTTTGATTGGTGCAGCGTGTGGCTTGGGTGAGCGGGTGGGGGATCGGCGAGGGCGGTCGACTACGAAGCCACGCCCTAGCTAGCCATTGCGCTGGAAATACGTATGTCGGATAGCGAGCGGGAAAATTTGAATCTGAATTTTTTTGGAAAATTCCGTATACAGGCCATATTGTGCTGCATTATATGGGTCGCCAGGGTCAAATTTTAGTCGCCAGTGCGACTGGCGCCCCGCATTTTGGAGGCCTGGACATACACATACATATTATTGCCGTTAGCTACAGGCATTTTGCTGTGTCTACCAATCTCAACGGGTAAAATACATTACATATTATTGTTTGTTAGCTACAGGCAGTTTGCTGTGTCTCCCAATCTCAACAGCTAACATACACATACATATTCTTCCCGTTAGTTTCAGGAGTTTGCTGGTCTACCAATCTCAACGCTAACATACACATACAATTCTTGCCGTTAGCTACAGGCATTTTTGCTGTGTCTACCAATCTCAACAGGTGACATACACATACATATTCTTCCCGTTAGCTACAGCAGTTTGCTGTGTTACCAATCCAACAGCTAACATACACATACAATTTATTGCCGTTAGCTACAGGCAGTTTGCTGTGTCTACCAATCTCAACAGCTAACATACATACATATTCTTGCCGTTAGCTACAGGCAGTTTGCTGTATCTACCAATCTCAACAGCTAACATACACATCCATATTCTTGTCGTTAGCGACAGGCTGTTTGCCGTCCCGTATCTACTAATCTCAGCAGGTACTCTGTATATTATTCTTAACGTTACCACTAGCTACATGCAGTTTGCTTTGCCTATCAATCTCAACTGGTACTCTAGAGTTGTATTCACACAACTTTGACTGATCTTTTGACACTTCTTGGTGGCCATTTGGCATGTGGACCACACAAAAAAAATTGATGGCCTAATTGAAAGCCTTCTTACCTTATAAACAATACATGATGCTTAATAATCTCCAAGGCAAAAATTATTACTTTAAAAGTTATTTTATTAGACTATACACTTTCATTTGAATTAAAACAAATAAATACAAACATTTGTACTTCAACAATTGCTTTAATTGTTGGCGACATTGTTAAAATATAAAGGACCAATGAGAGCTTACTTCAATACCATTCTTGCAACAACAAAAAAACTAGACAGTCTCGCAAAATGTAGATACTATGACAATAAACCATTTATTATTTCTAGGCCACTTCGCTAACGCTTTTTTTAGTCGCGTTGATGGATTTTGTAAGTTTTTAGTAGATCTCTTTACTTTTTTAAGTCCCATTGCAAAATCATTTTTGTTAAATTAGGATAATTTTTATGAAGTAGTAATAATTGCTATGGTAATGCCAATTAATAGAATGTAAAATATCTGGAGGATTATTGTCTACATCACCATTACCTTAATGTCCCTGTAAAATACTAGGAAAATGCTTAAGTCCCGCCGCGTTGTTGGATGAGCGTAATTGGTGCATTGAGCTGCCATGTGTTATGCGGATTTTCTGTTGTTCTGTGGAAAAATCATAACAAAGTTGAATTTTTTTAAAATTAAATTAAATTAAATAAAAAATTAACTTTAATTTATTAATTTTTTTAAGTTAATTGTAATTGTTAAAAAAATAAAAAAATCGTAAAATTGCGATTTTTATAAGAAATAATTTCTAGATTGCGCTCAAATTTAACACGAATATATAAATTCATACAATAAGGGTTCTGTGAAAAAATCATTACAATAGGATAAAGCATGTAGGTGTTATAAGTCAAAGAATTGTTTTAAAAAAGAAAAAAACTCGTAAAATTTCGATTTTCATGAGAAATATTTTTCGATTACGCTTAAATTTTACACGAATATCTTAATTCATAAAATTAAGGTTCTGTGAAAAAATCATTACAATCGGATAAAGCATGTAGGAGTTATAAGTCGAAGAAATTTTTTTAAATTCGAAAAAAATCGTAAAATTGCGTTTTTTATGAGAAAAATTTTTCCGATTGCGCTCAAAAACGTGGCAGTTCTAAGTTCAGAGATTTCGAAGGCCTCCATAAAATTTCATCACAATCGGAGTATCGGTTTAGCCGGAATCGTGTTAACAAACACACAAAAATACAAAAAAAAGAAAGAAGAAAAAAAAACAAAAAACATTCCGGATTTTTTTCTCCAGTGTAGTGAAATGGAATCTTCGCTTTGCTTGCTACGCTCATCCAATGAATATTGTAGGCCCACCCATTTGGTCAGAATCGACCCAAATTTCACGAAAATATTGCATTAAAAATCAAAAAAATCGTGAAAGTACAATATTCATGAGAAATATTTACACGATTGTACCAAAAAACGTGGCAGGTCTAAGTACAGAGATTTCGAAGGTCCCCTCCAATTTCCATCAAGATTGCATATGTCGTTTGCCCGGTAGAATGCGAAAAAACAAAAAAAAAACAAAACCCCGAGCTAATTTTTTTGAGGGGTCAGTGAAATTAAAGTCTTTTCTTCGCTCATCCAATTATTATTTTTATTAATATTATTATTATTATTATTATTATTATTATTATTATTATTATTATTATTATTATTATTATTATTATTATAATTATTATTGATTCATAGCAGTTGTCGAAAAAGTTTGCCCCGACTGGGGTTCGAACCCAGAACCTCCGGCTTAATGTGCCATAGCTTTACCAATTAAGCTACCGGGACCACAGAACAAACCTTTACTAAACTGCTATTCGTTGTGACTGTTGACTTCCATGACATAAATCCAACAGAAGACTGCAATGTAGCTGTCAAATCTGAAAGGTTTAAGCTGGAGGTTCTGGGTTCGAACCCCAGTCGGGGCAAACTTTTTTGTCAACTGCTATGAATCAATAACTATGTCCTTAAAGCGGTCTTATGCTTAAAAACCTAATATTCATACTACCTAACTCATGGGAGATGAGACGTGATTGGATTTATCCATGCGATCTTTCAGATTTGACAGCTACATTGCAGTCTTCTGTTGGATTTATGTCATGGAAGTTAACAGTCACAACAAATAGCAGTTTAGTAAAGGTTTCTTCTGTGGTCCCGGTAGCTTAATTGGTAAAGCTATGGCACGTTAAGTAGGAGGTTCTGGGTTCGAACCCCAGTCGGGGCAAACTTTTTCGACAACTGCTATGAATCAATAACTATGTCCTTAAAGCGGGCTTATGCTTAAAAACCTAATATTCATTTTTATTATTGTTATGAATATAAGGTTTTTAAGCAGAAGCCCTCTTTAAGGACATAGTTATTGATTCATATCAGTTGTCAGTTGTTTGCCCCGACTTGGGTTCGAACCCAGTTGGGGCACACTTTTATGACAACTGCTATGAATCAATAATTATTGTTGTTATTATTAGTTCACATTTTAAACTTTCGCGGCCCGTTAATATTAAGTCTAAGGTGTAAGAGTTTTGGGTTATTTTGCCGCGTCACGAGTAAACATTATACGTACCTCGGCGTTTTGTTACCTATGTGGGTAACATATTCATGAGAACTGAGGCTGATTAGTTTGTTTCAGCCTCAGCCGAACACTCCTTCGTGGCGGTGTCTTCTGATTGGATGGGGTGGCACACGTGGTGGAGTGGGGGTAGTTTTCTCCCCTGGTTGGAGAGAATGATGTCAACACTTGTTGTTGTTGTTGTAGTTCTCTGTGCTGTTGACGTTGCTGTTGTAGTTGTAGATCCTTGTGGGGTCGGGATGCTAATTTGATGACTGGGGCCCAGGAGTTACTCAGTTTATAGCCGCCTACGTCACGGTTGAAGTTGTTAGGTGATTTGGCTATTATAATTATTATGAATGAGAAAGAAGAGAATAAAGAAGAAGGAGATGAGGTGCCGAGCTTGGCTGGCCGGCGCTGATTCTGTTATGCTCAAGATCAATTTGTGGAAAGTGGAAACACCCTAAATGATGTTGGAAAAAAGTGTAGTGATGTGTATATATATGTTTTACCTTGGTTTTATAGTAGGCGACTATGACTTTGATATGTTAGTACTTTAGACAAAAATTAAAAAAGTTACTACACTGGGGATTGAACCCGAGACCTTGGCTGTCCCGGACATTCTCTTACCAACTGAGCTATGCAGACATGCAGCCACCAATTTAATTATGTCTAATTCTTGATCTGTTTATACATTGTTAATAACGTGTGTTTATTGTATAAACAGACCAAGAATTAGACAGAATTAAATTGTTGGCTGCATAGCTCAGTTGATAAGAGCATGGTCCGGACAGCCAAGGTCCCGGGTTCGTTCCCCGGTGTAGTCACTTTTTTTTATTTCTGTCTTAAGCATATTTGTGTATAATATATTAACAGCGATGATGAGGAGTCTGGAATTTTGTGGAGAGGGAAGAGTAGTGAGTGGCAGGAGGGAAGAAGGTGAAGAGGCATATCTTCAATGCCAACCCAACGCAGAGATGGACGTGGCAACAGATAATGATGACTGCAAAATATCAAAACAATAATTTGAAAAATTTGATATACTAATGCAAAAACCTACTAACTAGCTATTATCATTCTGTAAAAAACATTTTGAATCAACTTGCATTGCAATCCTCTGCTGCAAAAACAAATCCTGTTGTTCTGTGTCCAGAAAGTGGCTGATATTTGACGGTCCAGTGGATGCCATTTGGATCGAGAACATGAACACTGTCCTCGACGACAATAAGAAGTTATGCTTGATGTCGGGTGAAATCATCCAGCTGGCTCCAACAACCAACCTTGTGTTTGAGCCAATGGATCTGGAAGTTGCCTCACCAGCCACTGTAAGAAGGGTTTTAAATTGTGTGCTTACTTAGGTTAAGTGTTTAGCTTACTTTGAAAAGCTAAATTACTAAGCTGTATTAGAACCTTAAGACTGTGAATTCACAAAAAATATGTTTTCAAAATATGCATAAAACTGTAGTTTAGTTATAGTCTTATAAAGGGGTTAGCCTTAGTGAATTTTTTCATGGAAAATTTATCAGTACGAAAACACAATTCTATTACTGCCCACGTGTACTCTATAGAGGGTCGTGATGGGAGGCCGTAAATCTTATCCTTCCCCACTGGTCCGGTCTTTGTGGCCCACCACCGGAACATCGTCACGTCGAACCAAAGGTCAGGCTCGCCGCATGCATAAGATACCAGGCCGACCGAGTGCGCTCGCAAACATTATCCTCTTGAAATATTTCCAAGTCTTTTACTGGCCTCGAGTCTTTGGCTTCCCGGCCGACGGGCCGTCCATCGACCGGTAACGGTCCGACTCCGCAAACACCAGTGTTCTTAAGATCACAATCTGTTAAAAAGACCGATTTAAAAAAAATGTTTGATGCGTACTTCCGCTATTGCTAATTTTATGAACAATTTCGGGTGCAAAGTTGTGCGAAAAGTATACAATTTGGATGGCTGATATTTTGATTAATGCTTGCACTCACCTTTGACTATGCAATGAGGTATTTTGAAATGTAGACTATTCATTTCATATCTTCAGTTAAATGTTTTCTTATGTCGGTACAAATACTACCAACATATACCGGAAAGTGTAAAACATTATATTTTGATTATAACATTTCAGCTTGTTCAATTACGTAACAGATTGTGCAGCAAGTACAACCTTGTCAAATTATTAAATAAAAAAACACATGTACTCAGAGTTCCTTACAAACTAGGTACTAACTCTTCTTTCTTCTTTTAATATGCCCACAATTGACATTATTCATGTCATCATGTGTTTTCTAGTTAGCCAGTAGATAGGACTCCTGTTCACTCCGATCTATGCCATATGGCATTACAAACTATAAACTACTAGACTAGTAAAGATATGCAGAAAAAAAATGTTACTGCCTCGAATACATTTACAACTTACATTGGGTACATACTTGACAGGCATTGAAGGCGCAATGCTATTCCAAGAGTCTCAATGCAGTATAAGCCGACCTTGGGGTGAGAGCCTCTGCTTCTCTCCTGGCTCAGTTCCCTCCTCCCGACTCTCAGCAAACACAACAAGATGATGCTACAATATGATGATGATATACTTCCAGGTATCTCGATGCGGTATGATCTACATGGAACCAGTGACCTTGGGGTGGGAGCCTTTGCTTCTGTCCTGGCTCAATACGCTTCCCCCGACTCTCAATGAACACAACAAAATGATGCTGAAACACATGTACAACAGGTTTTGTCCACCTATCATACATCTCATCAGGAAGGGAGGTGTCAAGGTATGGATGGATGTTTAGAACGCTTAATTGAAATGTATACAGACATACCTATATTCTTCGAAAACAACCATAGAGTAGATGTAGTAGTCAATTAAAAAGTTCAGCACGGCAAGTTCAATAATTGACACTTTTATGCTCTGGATTATGTAGACTATCACCACTTAACCCCACTGAGTTATCTCTCAGTTAAATATTATTATTACAACTGTCAGAAGAAATTTAATTGATTGATTTTGGATGTGTAATCTCGTCTTCCAAGTGTCCAAGTATTTTACCTCTAAAACTTTCTCTAACTGGGATTGTTCTCAGGAGCTCAGCCCAACCTCAGACTCCAACCTCCTGCGCTCCATGACCAACATCTTTGATTGCTACCTAGACGACTTCTACGACGAGAAGTTTGTGGAGGGCATCTCGGATCTGGATGTCAGAGCTCAGCTCGAGGTGAGTCTTATATTAATAGCGTGGCTTGTTGTGCATTGTATTCCAATGAACATTGTGAAATCCTTGAGGTAACGGCTAAACTGTCCGCCAATGAAATGAACGTCAATGTGGATCACTTATCAAGGTAAGGCTCTCTTGGGATATTATTTCTGTGTGTCCACAGAATGCTCATCTTGTCAAAATGATATGTTGTCACTTCCTGCCTCCTGTCACTGATTCAGGTTTGTGCTATTAGCAAATGCTGATGCGTTCACATCTAGCATTAGATGGGTGACATTATTAACGCTTGAAACTCAAATCAATAGAGTCTAGCCAGCTTTACTTTATGAATATCTAATGGGACTACAGTCAAGGCTCAAGGTCATCTGCTTTCATGGTCTTAAATATACTGACAAAGCAGAGGCTGTCTCTGCTCTCCTTTATTCGTGCTCACCTTACCACATTATGCAGATGTTTATTAGATTTAACGTTAATATTGTTTTTTTATGTCTTTTAGTTTTAAGAAAACCTTTTTTTAATGTGTTTGGATTGCTTAACTGCTTAGCAATTTTTGTAACTGATTTTGTCCCTACTTAATATTATTCTATTCACAAATGTACTTTAAATTACAAAGGTGACTGTAACACAGAATAGGGTGTAGCACAAGCACCATGTTTCTTCCAGCTTGGGATGGAAAAAAAGGTTTACCTTCTTGAACTAATTGCGTTTAACTTTAATTGGTTACCCGCATTTTCTACAGGTCCGTTTTATGTGCACAACTTGTTAATTCTATGTGGCGTTATTTAGTGCAATCTATTTCCGCGGAGCCCGTAATGCGTAGTCGGCAGTCTACCCCCTCTCCACCCCCACTTATAATACCAGTTGACCGGTCTGCTAAATAATTTTTAAAAAACAGTACGTAATAATTACTAAAGAGACTACATGTGTGAATATGCATTTTTGTGAGTGAGTGAGTGTGTGTCTGTTTGAATATGGGCATGTGTGAATGTGAGTGCATGTGTCTGTTTGAGTATAAGTGTGTGTGAATGTGAGTCCATGTGTGTCTATTTGAGTATGAGTGTGTGTGAATTTGAGTTTGTGTGTCGGTTTGAGTATGAGTGAGTGTGAGTGTATGTGTGTCTGTTTGACGGGGCACAAGGTATGAAACACGGTGTACCGCAAGGTTCTGTAAATGGCCCTCTGTTCTTTAACATTAGTATAAATGACACACCATATTAAAGGAGTAAAGGCTGAGATTACTCTGTTTACAGACGACTCGACCCTGAGTCGACGATCTAGAGGTAGACACATAATACTATGAAGAAACAAATAAGGTAGTACAGCAATTTGAATCAAACTGTTTTAAACTCAAGTAAAACAAATATTATGGTTTACAACCCTGTCAACAAACAAAGTAGGGAAGTAAATATACTTATAGGGGAACACAGGCTAGATCAGGCAAGGGTAACAACATTTTTGGGATTATATATAGATGAAAACCTTACGTGGAATTACCATGTTGACCACATAGCTAAAAAGATAAGTTCACGCTTATTTAATCTCTCTTAATCCTTCTAAAACAACCTCCAATATTGAGGTGGTGTTATCGGGATGAGGGATTCGGGTACATGCCACGGTGTTGGCTTTTCGATGAGTCAGGATGAATAATATGACACAAATGATAGTTTAAATGATGGTGAAATGTATTAATGAGGGTAACTTACAGTTTCCGGTCTAACATAGTTAAGACAGATACATTTATAAAAGGGAATATTGCAGTACAACCACTGAAATGAGGATACCAGTGTCTCTTCATGGAGCCCTGGCGGGCAAGAGAGTCTTGGCTCTGTGTGCTTGGCAAGTAGTCCCAGATTGCTCGCCACGCAATATTTTCCGAACGCACCCACACTGCCTCGTGATGCGGAAACTAATATATTTGTAATAAAACAGTTAAAGCAATACTGTAATATGAACTTACTTAAATCAGTATATTAGGCCTATGCTTTAGTTGAGTCGTATATCAATTATGGCATAGTGATTTGGGGGAACAACAGCAAAATAAATACTCTAAAGATATTTAGGCTTCAAAAGAGGGCAATAGTACAGTATTTACTAAACATAAAACCAACTCAATTGTGTAAACAATATTTTAAAGCACTTTAAACACTTAAAACACTACCGATCCTTCCAAATACATATATTACACTATAGTCTTTGTGCATGAACATCACTTCGATACCTTTGTAAAGAACTCTGATACCCACCAGTACAACACTCGGAACAAGAACAACCTTCACTTACCAGCAACTAAATTAAAAATCATTGACAAAGTCCCAATCCATGCAGGAAAAATACTATTTAATTATCTACCTGAGAAAATAAAAAGTGAAATAAACATGATCATGTTTAAAAGAAAACTGAAAAGCTACCTTATATAAAAATGTCTGTATGTATAATAATACTATAATTGATTTCAAGGAAGCATGACATAGTTGCCTATGTGTATATAGGCTTTGCTCACTCAACGAGTGATGTAGTAGTAGTAGTAAATGTATAATAATGTATTTTTTGTATTAGTTAAGTAGTTTGTAATTGTAAATTATTCTATGTAAATAGGCCCTAGGAATACACGTACTAGTTACGGTATCACGTGTAATCCCTTAGCTGATAATAAATACAATACAGTACGAGTGTGTGTGAATGTGAGTGCATGTGTGTCTGTTTGAGTATGAGTGTGTGTAAATGGGAGTGCATGTGTGTCTCTTTGAGTATGAGTGAGTGTGAGTGTATATGTGTGTGTGTGTGGGTGTGTGAGTGTGAATGTGAGTGCATGTATTTGTGATGGTAATTGGTATGTTATTGTCTGTTCAGTAAAGTGAGTCTTCACTCTTCAGTCATTCTGAAATTTGGAAAAAATAATATCTATCCAAATCCAGGGTGTCTTCTTCTTCTCGTGCATCTGGGCGCTGGGTGGACCGTTGGATGCTGCGAGCCGAGAGAGATTCAGCATCTTGTTCCGAGGGCTCTTGGAGAAGGAGTTCCCAGCAGCTCTGTACAGTGAGTTTGGTCTCGACGATGAAATACCGCATCCCATGAAGCCGTACATCTTCATAATTCCACAAGGCGGGTTGGTCTTCGACTATCGCTTCACCAAGGAGGTGTGTATAATTCCTATACATATTAGGTATACCGTATTGGCCCAAATATAGTACGGAATCAAATATAATACGGGTAGTGTTTTGAGATGAGAAAACAAGAAAAAAGAAAAAAGACAATAATAATGAAAGTGGTACCGGTAAAATTACCGGTAAATTTACCAAAAACCGGTAAAATCAGTAAAATTTTGATTTTGGCCATATTAAACATATTGGCATAGACGTAAATAGTTTTTGGGATGAGGAAGGTGTATATCAATTAAAAGAGCAGATGTTCACCCTTATATTTATTTACTGTTCCATACAAAGTACAAACTAACCAATAATGTATGAATTTAATTATCTTTGTATGGTTAAATAAATAAAATAAAAATATTAATTAGATTCGAATGAATGATTTAGCCTACGCAGCTAATGAAATAGAGTGGAGTATGTCTAGCTACAGAAAAGCTCATCAGATATTTTATTGATTGAATTTTTTAAAGTGTGTATTGACTTATTTCCACTGCATTCTTGTTGTCTAAGTTCTTATGAGTCTTAAGAATATAATGAGTTATGACGGAAAATTTCAAAATTTTACCATTTTACCGACATGCTCGGTAAATTTACGGTAAATTCTCTGACCGGTAAATTTACCTGACAGTAAATTTACCGACTCACATCACTAATATTTATAACTTGTTATACCTTTGTTCGGCAAGTATTTTTCCTTATTATTGATGTTTAGGCCTAGGCCCAAGCAAAAGTGTGGGCCTAGAGCTAGGCCAAACAACACATTGCCCTAAAGGCTCATTCATAACCAACTTAGGCCTCTAACTTAGCAGCTAACTTAGCCTCTAACTTTAGGTGGCTGTTCATGATAGATATTTAGGCCGCTAACTTAACAGCCACTGCCTCCTAGATGTTGCTCGTGGCAGAGTGCTTTACAGCTACCGTAGCCTCTAACCTTTAGGTGGCTGTGCATGATAGATGTTTTTAAACCAATCACAACACAGATTTGCAGTGTTTACTTTTATCGCGCCAATGCTTGACATACAATAACATTCACTATTCAGCATTCAGTAAGTAGGCCTAGCCTAGCTCTACTTAGGTAGCATTATAGAATTGATTGACTATAGACTGTACAGTTTATTAAACAATAATTGATGGTAAAAATAATAAACGTATTTATTTAAGACAACGTGACGTAAGCCTTACATAACCTCACATGGCCTAGCCCTAGCTGGGGGCTAGGCCTAGTGCCGCAATAAACGTTAATAATACTGACGGTCAGTTGACATTTCTGCCCCAATCGATAGCCACATGTTTTCTTTTATATTCTTATCTTTGGATAAAGACGAAGATTTTACATATAGCAGTGGCCTTTTCATGAATTCGTTCAATAGCTTTTCATCGAACAATAGCTGATGTTCCTTGGGATCCATTTTTGCTGTTGTTACGTTTTCAATCGGATATGACCGGAAATTGTCGGCTCGAGTCTCTCTCTGATTGGTTAAAAGCTTAATGTTAAGTTAGCTGCTAAGTAAAACCTTGGAGTTTGCAAACTTTCGGTTGCTGATAAGTGTAAGTTAAAGGCTAAGTTTTGGTCATGAACAGACGTGTTGTTTTCCATAAGACAAATCTTTAAGTTAGAGGCTAAGTTAGCTACTAAGTTAGTTGTGAATGGCCCTTAAGCCCTAGGCCTACGAGAGTACTGTTAATGCAAAAAGTAGGCCTAGTTTGCGTTCTAATGGCAAATTTTACTATCCAATTGCGAAACTTCATAGTTTTTTAACTGATACTTCTTTTGCGATGATTAAAGCTTTCTAATTTATAACGATAAACAATAACTGGACTTGGATCCGAGAATCGGGAGACGTGAATAGCCCTACACGGCGTCGAAAAACATCCTTTATTGGTTTTCTTTGGTCAATATTAGGGGTGAGCAAAACTGGGTTTTTGACTTTCGAGCCGTTTGTCAAACTTTTGAACAAAATTTTTTCGAACTTCAAACTCGAGTCGAACTTTGAGAAATCCATTATCATACTGTAATGAATAGACATACAATCACGAAAACCAGGAAAAATGGCTACAACTGGAAATGTTATTAATAAATTAAATAGGGTGGTGGGACCGATTAGCGGACACTTAAGCGCTTCGGGAGAAAATTTTCAACTTAAAACGCCTGTATCTTTCGTTTCGTTCAAGCTACGATGATGTATGATACACCATTTTGAAACTTGAAGTGTTCACTAGCCATTGCCAACCTAACATACCCCCCCATCTTTCGCTAACATGACGATACCTCGGGATTTCTAGCGGGAAGTGTCAAAGCGCCCTGAACCGGACGCCGTGAAGCATTTTCGATATTTGAAGTGTTAAAAATAGTTTTTACGGCCGTATGAATGTTCCTGTTCAATCCCGATCAAAATCTGATTGATTCAAGTGTAAAACTTCATAGTTTTTCAACAGCTGACGCCTAGAAACGCCATTTTAGTTTTCGTTGCTATAGGAACTTGAGTTGGCAGCACCTTCTGACGCACATCCGGAACTTCTGACCTTGATTATTTCGATATATCTTCGACTCACAAAGAAATACCAAAGCACTTCGTAAAAAACAAGATGTCAACTAAAATTATACATGCATCACATCAGTAAGATCAGTATTGAAAAGCGTATTAAGGCGAAATGAAATAGGGGTTGTTCCGCGCGTCCGGTTAGGGGTGACCGTCCGGTATTAGGGGTTGCTACCCTATCTCATAGTTACCTTTCATTTCAGTATTATTTAAATAAATGCCATCATCAATCTTTTTATTGAAATGCCATATTATTGCATTATGTTTGCTATCATAGACAATCCTACCTGTATCAGTATGTGTAGTATCAGGATTGTCTTCGTCACACTCACTGTTGTCCATGACTGATATTTAGTTATTGAGCGAGCGTAGCGAGCGTCTCCACTTGACTCTTATGGCTCGAATGTCTGTTTTTTTTTTTTTTTTTTTCTGTTACTGCTTCGGTACAGGTTGCACCGTTTCTCTGATCGACCTGAAATGTTGCACACATTTGTACATACCACCTAGGCGGGTTGCTGTATAGTTTTTGAACAAAATCCAATCGTTGGTTATAAAAAATACAAAAATACAAAATAAATGAATAAAATAAAAATTTACCGATCGTTATGAAATTTTGCAGGGTCAATAAGTACAACATTCTCTCTTATTTTCCAAATTTTCAGCTAAATCGGTCAAGACCTTAAAGACTTATTGGTAATCATAATTCGAAAAATGATTTTAAAAAATGAAGGAGGCAGTGAAGATACCAAGATACACTTTAGAAGGCATGACGTGAATTAGTACAATGCAAAGATGTTGGAATAGTACTTGTACAATGTCAATATCCAGTTAGGCCTACACTGTGTGGTGGGCCTTATGGGAATGTCGTACTCAGGTCATGTTGCACGTACCGGTGCTCGCTCAACAACGCGTCCAACTGAGCGTTTTCCTAGTTAATAAACACGAGAAAAATACAGCATTGGCCTAGCCCAGGGAAACTTTGACATAAGCTATGCGTGTGCAAACAAGTCGATCGTGCAGTAAAAAACACACTGCGAGCGTTAGGCCCGTCCATGCTCTGCCCACACTCCGGAGGCGGAGCATAACTGACACGTTCTAAACTAGGGTTAGGTAAAATGACTCAAGCTATTTATTTATTTATTTATTTATTTATTTATTTTGTTTCTTGTGTGAAAAATGCCTATCGGCTAGTTAGATTGGAGAAGGGTTGACAAATTGGGAAAGCAAAGAGAGCATAAATCCCAGCGGCAACAAAACTTTTCACCTGCTGAAGACAACTGCAGCTAATTTAAAGTTGTTACCTTATTTCACGACGCGTATCGTCCTTCTGGGACTCATCAGGCAGATGGTGGCCACTAAAAATCAGTTAACTACATGCAAACAAAACTCACAACACATAACCAAACCTGTGGTAGGGCCACGCAAGAAGCAAATTCTGTATGCTGTGTTGTGACTATCCACCCTTTCTATCTCTAACCCTTTCTCTTAGTATGAATGAAGAGGCACCCTGGCCGAGCAACAACAGAAGGGGCAGCTTTTCTCTTGTTGCCAAGGGTCCTTGTTCGAATCCAGGGTGAGTCATGGATGTTTTGTCTCCCGAGCACTAGAGTTGGGAGGGAAGCCCTTTTACTGGTTGTGCTGACGGTGTGGCTCAGTATGAATAGTGTTTGAAGTAACCTTGCTGATGATGACAACTTGCATGCAGAACCACAGGTTTGGTTATGTGTTGGGAGTTTTGTTTGCATGTAGTTAGCTGATTTTTAGTGGCCACCATCTGCCTGATGAGTCCCAGAAGGACGAAACGCGTCGTGGATTAAGGTAACAACTTTAAATTAGCTGCAGTTGTCTTCAGCAGGTGAAAAGTTTTGTTGCCCCCAGCCCTTCAGGCTGGGATTTATGTTCTCTTTGCTTTCCCAACCTGTCAACCCTTCTCCAATCTCATTTATTTATTTAGGCCTATTTATTTATTTATTTATTTATTTATTTATTTATTTCTATTTATTTATTTATTTATTTATTTATTTAATATATAGGCTAAGAGTCTAGTACAGCACAAGTACCATTTTACATAGACAATCCTAATATAATATATAAATAAAGTAAAAATTAAAATTACATTAATATACCTACAAATTAACAAATAATTATATGGTGATGAACAATAAACAAATATATCAAAATTATAAGTGCAACAAAACATAAGAGTAAATAATGTTTATGTAAAAATATTACCAGAAATGTGTTTTTAAAAGAATAGAGGGGGAAATACTAATGACCTTCAACTGCAGTCAACTCACGGATTGATTTGAATTAAAATCAGAGAATATGTCGAACTTTGGTAAATTAGGTAAATTATTATTAAATGAAGGTAAACAAAAGGTGATAGATCTGCGGGTAATAGAAAGTCTAGGTCTAGCTACATGGAAAAGGTGCGTAAGCCTAGTAAAGCGGGATGGAACATGGAGTGGAAACATGGAGGCAAGACTGGTGGACCGGAAAAACCATTGATGATACGGTGCAGGAAAGACAGGTCATAGCGTTTTCTTCGAGTTGCTAGATCTGTCATGAAAAGTTCACTCATAATTTGTCGTGTCCAGGCATTAAAAGCTGGGACACGATGACGAACAATTACACAGAAAAATGAAAGTACTCCTATTCTTTTAATGTTGGTATCAACTGACAATGCCCAAATTCGAGTACAGTACTCAATCACAGGTAAAACACAGCCCGTGAAATATGATTTTAGCGCAGTTGGGTCACGAATATCGGTGAACCTATATAATAAACCCAATAGGGACATGGCTTTTTAAGTTATTTTGGAAATGTGCTCAATGAAAAGAAATTTTGAATCTGACACCAAGATCTTTCATTTTAGTAACTTGTTGAATGATTTTTTTTACTATTGTTGTTATTTGTGTTTACTATTTCAAATTAAAATAAATAATCATCGATTTTGGTGAAATATGTGATAAAAAAGTACCACGTATAAGAAGAAAAGGCTTCCTTTAATCAATCACAGACGCGCACCGCTGTCACGGCGTAACAACACAAGAACTTTTCAAGGTGTTGAAAATCATCTGTTAGAAATATCCAATATTGCAACCGCTGCTTTGTTGTAATATTACGCAAACGATGTACCTGTACAATTAGTTTTTGGCGTGTTTTTGGCATAATTTCAAGACGAAGTTCGTTAAAATTAAATTTTGAAGTTTTGATAGAAACCGATCTCGAGCCTAAAAAGTCTAGCCTGAGCCGAGCCGAACTTAAAAAATTCGCACACCCCTAGTCAATATCACTAATATTTCTGAAGAAAAAATGTGGAGAATATTCCATTCAAACACTTTTTACGTTTTTTAAACTCGTAGTTGGTGTGGATTGACATGTTCCTTTCATCTTTGCGTGCATGAAGGTCAAACTCATGATTTTGCCATAAGGTCGCAATTGGCTTGTTCACGCAAAGCTCCGCGCAGATCGCGCCACTGCACTATCCCCCTAAACCAGGGTCCACTAGATACTTATTCCGAGCTGCTTGTTAGGTATCTAATGGACCCTGCCTTAAGACCGTGGCGGCGTTTGAAATAAACTATGTATAGCAGGCTCTGCATTGTCAAATCTGTATGCTTCCTGATTGTTTGTTTACGTATTGTTTTACGTAAGTAGTTGTACGGCCTTTTTCAAGTAATTTTATTCAATAGCATATTTTGTTTGTGTTTAAACTTTTAAACAATGGAAACGTGGACAATAGGAAAATTAAAAGAAGAGCTGAAAGCACATGGTGCCATTGAAGTCTAAACCTTGGGCCTAGCACTGTTAATGAGATTAGACCTAGGCTTACTTGGAATAAGGCTACTAAGGACTAGGGCTAAGGCTTTTCTTCAGCATTAGATGTAGACCTAGGGATATCAATATCATGGTATTATAAATTAACAAGTATAGGCGTAGGCCCTACTTGCATATGTCTCAGCAAAGCCTAGGGCTTAGTCCTAGCCAGTGATGATTTGTTGGCATGAGAGAGGTTACGTAGGCAGGAGGCCGAATAAAGACACATGTCAGTATATGTGTGATTATATTTATTTGTAGTAATAAACACGACAGTATGCCCTCCTCTCTCCTTACACGAATACTCACAGCAATTGGGCATTTTGCTTTCAACATAAAACTATGCAAACTGACAGTAAAAACAGGAGGCTGCTGATAGCTATGAGCAGCCATGACACCCGCAAGTTGGGCTATCACCGCCGTCTACATCCGCCTTTACATGCGTCCAGATGGCGGTGGGGGGATAGTACAGCAGCACAGCGTGGTGAGTAAAAGTCACAGTGAACAAGCCAATTGAGCGTACGCGTTGCGCGCTCCGACGGCCATCATTGGAACTCGTTCTATTCAAGATATAGGGCGCGGGACATAACGCGGGATATTCAAACGTGCTGAGATAGTATTGGATATGTCTAGTCCGCGTATATAATAGGAGTATTGAACGAAGCCCAATTGAAATTGTGAATAAATATGAAGTTATATACCAATCGATTCAATTCATAGTATAGTTTAAACCCACTTTAAAGTGTATAATGGGAATGAGTTGTTTGTTCAGTATCTTTTATTTCAACTTACCATAATGAATTCCAAATAAATAAGAAATCATTGGTTGATGCAGGGTAAAGGCAAATGGAAACTGTGGGCTGACGAGATGCTGACTGCTCCCCCGATTCCAAGAGATATCCCGGTCAACCAGATCATCGTTACAACCGTGGAGACGATACGCAATATTGCAGTCATGCTGCTTCTTATCTCCCATCACAAGCCGGTCATGTTTGTCGGCCCGACGGGTACTGGCAAGTCTGTCTACATAATTGTAAGTATTAGTGTCGTTACAACCGTGGGACGATACGCAATTTGCAGTCATGCTGCTTCTTATCTCCCATCACAAGCCGGTCATGTTTGTCGGCCCGACGGGTACTGGCAAGTCTGTCTACATAATTGTAAGTATAAATGTTAGTGTTGTTTAATGTTTACCTTGTTAAATGTTTCTTCCTCACTTTTTTTATATTGTTTTTGACTGAAAAGCATATGAAAAAAAAATCATTTGATTCAGTAAGTATCATCATCATCATTATCCATCCCCGTTTCCTACTTCTGGCAGGGTCAGCTTGGGTTTCGCAACCAAATTCTTCCACTTCTTTCTATCCTCCCACAATCGTGTCTCTGCTACATGCTCTCGCTCTTCCTCTATTGTAGGCTCTTGCTATGGTCTCCTTCCAACTTCCTTGGTTCCCCCTTCTCTTCCTCATTTAATCCTTTCTCATATACCCTGGGCATCTCTCAAAGTCCTTCGTTTCATATGCCCAAACCTCTCAGCCGGTCCTTCCCATCCGTCACTTAACTCTCACCCCAAGCATCTCTTGATTTCTATTTCTAATCTAATCTCTTTTGTCTTGCCCACTGTGCTCCTCAGGAATCTCATCTCCGCCGCCTGTATTTGGCTTTCTTCTCTATCACCCATAGTCCAGGTTTCTGCCGCATGTGTGAGGATCGGTATGAAGTAGGTCTTGTATAGTGTCATCTTGCACTGTATGGGTATTTCCCTATCCCACACCAGGCCTTTTACGCACTGGTAGAAGTTACTGGCCTTTCGTATTCTGTTGGTGATTTCCTTTTTATCTTCCCGCTTGCCATTATTTCACTTCCTAGGTATCCAAAACTCTCCACCACTTCCAGGGTTTCTTCTCCAATCTTGATCTCTGCATGATAGTACCTTACGTCTCCTTCTCCTGGCATAGTAACAACCTTGCTCTTGATCACCCTTATCTTCATGCCGGCCTCTTCAATGTACCTCTTCCAGAGGTCCGTGTATCTCTGGAGTACCTCTTCATACTCTGACCATGCCACAAAATCATCGGCAAACAGCGTAACTTCTACCTCCTCCATTTCCTCCATCTTTACCTTGTTGTGAATGTCATCCATCATCACTTTTATAAATAGTAGTGGTGACAGCACACTTCCCTGCCTCAGCCCTTGTGTTATTTGGAACCACCCTGACAGCCCAAACTGTGTTTTTACACAGCTTTCACATACATATCTGCTCTGTTCAGGACCTCTTGCTACACAAAGTAGACGGCAAGGTATACAAGCCACTGTTCATCAACTTCTCCGCCCAAACTACTGCAAGTCAAACTCAAGATATTATCATGAGCAAATTGGACAAACGAAGAAAAGGTACACAATAATCTTACAATTAACTTATCCATTACGTCATTACAGTCGAATCTGGCTGTGGCATAGTCATTGTATTTAATTTAACTACAGTCAGGTCAGACAGTGGCAGGCATAACTTTGTTCATGATATGGACAAATAATTAAGCTTTAGTTCCTGAAGTAATCTTGTTTGCAGGTGTGTTTGGGCCCCCACTGGGCAAGCAGTGTGTAGTGTTTGTGGACGATGTCAGTATGCCGATGAAGGAGACGTATGGAGCCCAGCCTCCTATTGAGTTACTAAGACAATGGCTGGACCACTGGACATGGTATATTGGCATATATTTATACTGTGTATACAGGGATGTCGTAGGGTAGCAGTGTTTGGATCTCGTTCCAGACCTAGGATTCGGGTTACTTGAATCCCAAACACCTAAATTACTTTATTTCATCCTGCTAATCTATAAAATGCATTTGTAGGTCGTTTTCTTCTTGCAACTTCTGCCCTTGTTCCTTTGTTAGAGTCGGGTGAAGGGAGGGGAGATTGTGGATGCGTCGTCAACATCCCAGAACTCCCAGGGGCTTTAGGAATCATGTGACGAATCTATTTCATCCATTTATTTCTATTTGAATAGAGGATCAACTAATCAAGTAAATCAAAATCAAATCAAATATAGTCGCCTTCGAGTTATGGCTACCACTAAACTTTAAAGTTAAAGTTTAAACAGTAAATCGCTTTGTGCATAATGGCCACACCCCACTTTTTTAACTCAATATTTCAAAATATATCCAAGGCCTATCTGCATAAATACAGTAGGCCTATAGTAGGGTTGCTGTTCAAAATGAATTTGAATATCCGTATTGTGCATGTGTAATCAAATCAAAATTATACATTGTCGTATATGAGACAAACCGCAGACCTTTTGCGGGTGTATTCTTTTGTTCCCTCTATGTGTATAATATTCCTAGCGGCTCAAAACGCGTTTTTCTGTTAGTATTGCTGGCACAATGAGCTTCATGTCAGCTTTTGATATGATGGTTCAAAGGGATGTTTTGTTCATGTGCAGAGTTATTCAAGTCTCTAATATTTATTATTTATTACAACATAACAAGACAACATGGAACATACTTTTTGGTGTTACTTAAGAAGACGTTATATCAGAGGAGAGATATGAGAAGCTAAGAAGTAGCGAGCAAATACTGATACGTAATACAGGTTTGTGGGGGAGGTTATCTCGATAGAGACGAGCTTTGACTTTGAGTGGCACTTCAGAGAGCTGTATCATACACGAGCACATGCGAGCGAGCGAGTGTTCTGCCGGCAATACAAGCATGCAATGCTAGCTGCCTGCAGTATAGATAGGGGTGACACATTATTCTTCGTATATCGCACAATACACCAGTTGAAGGCTACTCAGTGGACACATTGAACAATTTTTTTTTAGAGAAAAAATAAAAAAATTTTAAAAGCAATGTCCTCTATTCTTCACTTTATGTTTGACTGGAAATATTTGATATCATTTTGCAGAATGAGCGGTTTATTAAAAATTTGGGGCTGGTGGGCGATTCGATAATCAATAATATTGATCCAAAAAGACTGAATCGTTTATTGACCGTTTAGTAAAGTCAACAAACAATAACTAAAAAAAATTTGAATCCCTAAAATGGATCTAGGTAATATCTTAAGTTGGGTAACCCACATACCCTATGACATACCTGGTACATAGTAGTGTAGTTATAAGACTAGGGCCTATAGGTAGATATTTTCACTGTATTTGAAGAAAAAGCAGCCATTTACTTCAATCCCTTAAAAAGAACAAGACATCATTTCGTAACTGAATTCAGTAGGGATGCACATCTATACTTTTTTCATGATCAATTATCGAAATGGCAATGTCATTATTGAATCAGTATTATCAATAAATTGATATTAACAACACAAAATTCAAGCCCGTTCCAACATAGATGGAATCTCAAATGTGGTAAATGAATTTCAAAACAATACAATCTCATGCCACTCGCTGCCTCGTCCTGTCTGTGTTGTCTTTGTTTTTGCCTCCTGCTATCGGCTAAGCTTGCTCCCAAACATAAATATTGAGTAAGACACATTGTGACCTATCTCTGTCTGCCCAAGCGGGAAATGTGAATTACGTGTTTCGGGCCGTTTTCAACCAATTATAGATATTTTGATTATCTATAATAACATTTGATTATCGATTATCAAGATTTTATCCAATATTGATTATCAATCGATAATATCGATTATCGTGTACATCCCTAGAATTCAAGCAATAACCTGAATGGGTTACTTATTGGATGAGCGAAACAAAGACTTCAATTTCACTGACCCCCCCCCTTCCCCCACAAAAAAAACAAAACTGGCTCATTTTTTTAAGTCTGTTTGTTAGCGTTCTACCGGGCAAGTGGCATATGCGATCTTGATGAAAATTGGAGGGGACCTTCGAAATCTCCAAACTTAGACCTGTCACATTTTTGGGTACAATCGAAGTAATATTTCTCATGAATATCATACTTTTTTGATTATTTTAGTTTTTTAATGCTATATTTTCGTGACATTTGGACCGATTCTGACTAAACGGGTGGGGCTACAACGTTCATATTTTACATGGACATTAAGGTAATGGTGATGTATTGCTTTTTAAAAGAACAAAAAAATTGTGAATTTACAATATTTATGGGAAATAATTTTTCAATTGCACTAAAAAACATGGCAGTTCTAAGTTCAGAGATTTCGAAGGCCTCCAGAAAATTTCATCACAATTGGAGTAGAATCGGTTTAGCCGGAATCGTGTTAACAAACGTTAACAATCTAAAAGAAAATGCCTTTTATTCTATTGCCGAATTAAAAAATGGAGAAGACCTGGAGCATGACTAAAACGAAATTAAATAAAGGTTCGGTAAGCAATGCAAACTTACAATTTGGCTTTGATTTTATTGTGTTTAGTCTCTGTTGAAACATTTGGTGGACACACTTCTGGATGGGGGTCTTTGTGTAAATTGATTTAAATATGGTAGGGGCCTAATATTGAAATGTATCTGCTTATTACTGGATGAGCGTAGCGAGCGAAGTGAAGATTCCATTCTACTACACTAGAGAAAAAAATCCGGAATGTTTTTTTTTTTTTTTTTTTTTTGTATTTTTGTGTGTTTGTCCACACGATTCCGGCTAAACCGATACTCCAATTGCGATGAAATTTTCTGGAGACCTTTGGAATCTCTGAACTTAGAACTGCACGGTTCGAAAAATTGATCAAAAAATTATTTCTTATAGAAATTGCAATTTTACGATTTTTTTTTATTTTCTTGTTTTTTTCTGTTTGTATTTTTGTGTGTTTGTTAACACGATTCCGGCTAAACCGATACTCCAATTGTGATGAAATTTTCTGGAGGCCTTAAAAATCTCTTGATTTAGAACTCTCAGCTTTTTGGGCGCGATCAAAAACTTATTTCTCATAAAAATCGCAATTTTACGATTTTTTCGTTCTTATTTTTTGTTTTTGTTTGTATTTTTGTGTGTTTGTTAACACGATTCCGGCTAAACCGATACTCCAATTGCGATGAAATTTTATGGAGACCTTTTAAATCTCTAAACTTAGAACTGCACGGGACAAAAAATTGATCGAAAAATTATTTCTCATGAAAATTGCAATTTTACGATTTTTTTCGATTTACTCGTTTTTTTCTGTTTGTATTTTTGTGTGTTTGTTAACACGATTCCGGCTAAACCGATACTCCAATTGTGATGAAATTTCTGGAGGCCTATAAAATCTCTTGGCTTAGAACTGTCAGCTTTTTGGGCGCGATCAAAAACTTATTTCTCATAAAAATCGCAATTTTACGATTTTTTCGTTCTTATTTTTTGTTTTTGTTTGTATTTTTGCGTGTTTGTTAACACGATTCCGGCTAAACCGATACTCCAATTGCGATGAAATTTTATGGAGACCTTTTAAATCTCTAAACTTAGAACTGCACGGGACGAAAAATTGATCGAAAAATTATTTCTCATGAAAATTGCAATTTTACGATTTTTTTCGATTTACTTGTTTTTTTCTGTTTGTATTTTTGTGTGTTTGTTAACACGATTCCGGCTAAAACGATACTCTAATTGTGATGAAATTTTCTGGAGGCCTTGAAAATCTCTGAATTTAGAACTGTCAACTTTTTGGGCGCGATCGAAAACTTACTTCTCATGAAAATCGCAATTTTACGATTTTTTTCGTAAATCTCTAAACTTAGAACTGCACGGGACGAAAAATTGACCGAAAAATTATTTCTCATGAAAATTGCAATTTTACGATTTTTTTGGATTTACTTGTTTTTTTCTGTTTGTATTTTTGTGTGTTTGTTAACACGATTCCGGCTAAACCGATACTCCAATTGTGATGAAATTTTCTGGAGGCCTTGAAAATATCTGGACTTAGAATTGTCAACTTTCTGGGCACGATCGAAAACTTATTTCTCATGAAAATCGCAATTTTACGATTTTTTTCGTTTCTATTGTTTGTTTTTGTTTGTATTTTTGTGTGTTTGTTAACACGATTCCGGCTAAACCAATACTCCAATTGCGATGAAATTTTATGGAGACCTTTTAAATCTCTAAACTTAGAACTGCACGGTTCGAAAAATTGATCAAAAAATTATTTCTTATGAAAATTGCAATTTTACGATTTTTTTTTATTTTCTTTTTTTTTCTGTTTGTATTTTTGTGTGTTTGTTAACACGATTCCGGCTAAACCGATACTCCAATTGTGATGAAATTTTCTGGAGGCCTTAAAAATCTCTTAATTTAGAACTCTCAGCTTTTTGGGCGCCATCAAAAACTTATTTCTCATAAAAATCGCAATTTTACGATTTTTTCGTTCTTATTTTTTGTTTTGTTTGTATTTTTGGCGTGTTTGTTAACACGATTCCGGCTAAACCGATACTCCAATTGCGATGAAATTTTATGGAGACCTTTTAAATCTCTAAACTTAGAACTGCACGGGACGAAAAATTGATCGAAAAATTATTTCTCATGAAAATTGCAATTTTACGATTTTTTTCGATTTACTCGTTTTTTTCTGTTTGTATTTTTGTGTGTTTGTTAACACGATTCCGGCTAAACCGATACTCCAATTGTGATGAAATTTCTGGAGGCCTTAAAAATCTCTTGGCTTAGAACTGTCAGCTTTTTGGGCGCGATCGAAAACTTACTTCTCATGAAAATCGCAATTTTACGATTTTTTTCGTAAATCTCTAAACTTAGAACTGCACGGGACGAAAAATTGACCGAAAAATTATTTCTCATGAAAATTGCAATTTTACGATTTTTTTGGATTTACTTGTTTTTTTCTGTTTGTATTTTTGTGTGTTTGTTAACACGATTCCGGCTAAACCGATACTCCAATTGTGATGAAATTTTCTGGAGGCCTTGAAAATATCTGGACTTAGAACTGTCAACTTTCTGGGCACGATCGAAAACTTATTTCTCATGAAAATCGCAATTTTACGATTTTTTTCGTTTCTATTGTTTGTTTTTGTTTGTATTTTTGTGTGTTTGTTAACACGATTCCGGCTAAACCAATACTCCAATTGCGATGAAATTTTATGGAGGCATTTGAAATCTCTGAACTTAAACCTGCCATGTTTTCGGGTACAATCAAAGAAATATTTCTCATGAATATTTTACTTTTACGATTTTTTTTTAAAATTTTAGTGCAATATTTTTGTGACATTTGGGCCGATTCTGACCAGACGGTTGGGGCTATAACGTTCATATTTTACATGAACATTAAGGTTATGGTGATGTATTGCTTTATGTAAGAAAAATTTAAAAAAGTTAGCTAGAATCCATGGAATAAAGGTTTTAATATGAGTTTTTTTAGGTTTGTAATAACAATTAGGCCTAACAACAAGTAATAATAGAAACTTGACAACAATCACCTACAATGCATTTAAAAAGCACTTGCAAAGGAAAAGTGATCCTACACAAACTAAAAACTGACAAAAACGCTCATCCATCAACGCGGCGGGACTTAAGCGTTTTCCTAGTTATTATTAATTAAGTTATTGGTAATTGTAAGACTAAATAGGCCCTGCTTATGGTTTTAGTATTTGATTTGATGTTGTAGTTGACGAATGTTACATGGAGGATTAAAGGTAACAATGTAAAATGGCTACCTAATTGGTATTGCAGAGGTAGTACTGAAATAATTATGTAGATTTTAGGTTGTAATTTTTTAAATTTTGTACTTTGTAACTAATTTTATACCAAGAATGACATGTAATAAACTCGGACCATGGTCTACATGTAAAGAGTCGATTAATTATGCAAATAAATCTATCTATCTTTCTATCTATCACACAAAAATACAAACGGAAAAAAAATAAAAAATAAAAACATTCCGGATTATTTTCTTCAGTGTAGTGAAATGGAATCTTCGCTTTGCTCGCTACGCTCATCAATCATAAATATTTTACAATTACAATTTTAAAGTTTGGATTTGATTCATAGGAAGCTTCGCAAACGTTTTTTCAGGAGCGTTGTTGTATGAGCGTAATTGGATAATTGTGATTTTCAAGAGAAATAATTTTTTGATTGCGCTCAAATTTCACACGAATATATTAATTCATAAAATTAAGGTTCTGTCAAAAAATCATTATAATGGGATAAGCATGTAGGCCTAGGTGTTATAAGTCGGGGGAAAAAAACAAAGAAAAAAACGTAAAATTGCGATTTTCATGAGAAATAATTTTTCGATTCCGCTCAAATTTCACACTAACATATTAATTCATAAAATTAAAGGTTCTGTGAAAAAATCATTACAATCGGATAGATCATTGAGATGTTGTAAGTCGAATAATAAAAAAATAAAAAACAATAAAAACGTAAAATAGCGATTTGCGTGAGAAATAATGTTTCGGTTGCGCTCAAATTTCACACGAATATATTAATCACTGCCTCCTAGATGTTCTGGAGCCACGACGAACATCTAGGAGGCAGTGATATTAATTCATAAAATTAGGTTCTGTGAAAAAATTAAAAATCATTACAATCGGATATAGAATGTAGTAGTCCGTGGAACAAGCGTAAAAACATTTCAAATCCGGAAACCAGCACCAAAATTTAGGAGCAGGTAAAAGACATATTTTAGAATGTTATTTTCACGGGGGACACGCATGGTAGCAAATAAGTCACCTGTCATGGCGTCCACAAGATGGCCGCCAAAATAATTCTTAAAATTGCTGTAACTCAAGAAGTAATCATCAGATTTGGATAAACTAAGTTTTGTTTTATTTGGTTTTTAATGCTCTACAAAAATGTCACTAGAAATTTTGCCGTAAATGCAATAGTTTTAATTATATTTATATATTATTACAATGTATTGCAATTATTTATACGTAAAATTCGCTAGATTGTCATAAAATTTTCAGACTATACTAAAATAACGACAATAAATCCAAAATTTAAAGTCCCGAAACGAAATTTTTGTAACTTTTTGATTAAATAATTAATGAAATTAAGCATTAATTAAATCCCAATTAAAAGTTTCTTATTCACTTACCAAATTCACGTAGTGCATCACACAAGAGCAATATGACCACAATGAACCAAAAACATATTAGTTCCAAAAATTAATTCAATCACTTTCCTATTAATTCAATTAATTCAATTAATTAAAAATAATGACAATAATCTCAATAAATTTTGTAAAATTAACACAATGTAGTCGACCTTGGAATCATTTTAAAGCTAGTTTTAAGGCGAATAAATGTAATGAAAAAATTAATAATTTAATTAACAAGACAAGATAGATAGACAAGATAGTGTGTTATCTCCAACACTCTTTACTGTTGTAATGGATGAAATTATAAGAAGAGTGGAACCAAATACAGATGGAAGGGACACAAGAACATTAGTGTTTGCGGACGATGTGTTGATTTGGGTGAGAGTGCCAGAGAAGTGCAGGAGAAGGTGGACAGATGGAACGAAGTTACTACAGAGTTTGGTCTAAAAATCAATCAGAAAAAGAGTGAATGTTTGCGTATGCAAAAGAAGACAAAGGGCAGGCTAGAGACATAGAAATATTGTACTACGTGGAGAAGTCTTAGAAGAAAAAGAAGAATTTAAATATTTGGGAAGTATATTGACAAAAGATGCAAAAGTGTGTAGGGAAGTGTCATCTAGAGTGCAAAAAGCAGAAGGGTTTTACCAATTGGTGAGAAAGTTACTATGGAATGAGTTGTTCCCACAAAAATGTAAAATTTTGCTGTATAAGGCATATTTTGTACCTATATTAACATATGGGGCAGTAACATGGGCAGTGGGAACAAAAGAAGAGAGTCAGCTGGAAGCAGCAGAAATGAAGTTTTTAAGAAGTATTAAGGGAGTTACAAAGATGGACAAGATAAGAAGTAATGAAATAAGGAAAGAACTGGGATTGGAGAGATTGAAGTTTAAGCTAGGAAGAGAACGTCTAAGATGGTTTGGACATATGAAAAGGATGGGCAGGGAGAGGATTCCAAGACGAGAATTTGATGCGGCAGAGGAGGGGAAAAGAAGAGTAGGAAGGCCAAGAGAAAAATGGGAAAGATTAATTCAAGAAGACGTTGGAAAACGGAATGAAGTGTGGGAGCATGTGGCAAGAGTAAAGCTGTGGGAGGACAGAAGAGAGTGGAGTAAATTGGTGGAGAAGAAGGAGTTGGATGATGTGGAAGAAACACTAAGTCTGGCAAGCTTAGTATCTACAGTTTCATGCCCTTGATAATGGTGGAAAACCACCACTCAACCCGACATAGTTGGAACTGAGTTATGATGATTATTATTAATCACCAAATTAATTACATTTTAGTTAAATAATAACCACTTTTGACTTATGCATTATTAAGTGTACCTAAAACACGATCGATCGTCATAAAAATATACTGCTTTACTGACATAATGCCAATGAATCCGAATTGTCATGTCCCGAAACAAAATTCCTATAACTTACCGATTAATTAAGAAATTAAATGAAGAATTACTTATATCTCAATAATTGTTATTGTCACTCAATTAACACATACAAAATGCCAACAGAAGTATCAAATATAAACAATGCGAGTATAATTTTAAAAATTTATAGTCCCAAATTAAGTTCATGCTACTTTCCCGTTAGTTGAATTAATGAATGAATAAAATTAATTGATTTAATCACCATTTGTTGTGTAAAATTAACACAGCCAAACTGGGAACCATTTGCAAGCTTAGTTTACAGGAAATTAATTTTGTGGGAAATTCAATTAACAGAAAAGTAGCATAAACTTAAATTTGGGACTATTAATTTTTAAAATTATACTTGCATTGTTTATATTTGATACTTCTGTTGGCATTTTGTATGTGTTAATTGAGTGACAATAACAATTATTGAGATATAAGTAATTCTTCATTTAATTTCTTAATTAATCGGTAAGTTATAGGAATTTTGTTTCGGGACATGACAATTTGGATTCATTGGCATTATGTCAGTAAAGTAGTATATTTTTATGACGATCGATCGAGTTTTAGGTATACATAACAATACATATGTCAAAAGTGGGATAATTTATCTAAAATGTAATTAATTCGGTGATTAATTAATTTAATTAATTAATTTTTTCATTACATTTATTCGCCTTAAAATAGCTTTAAAATGATTCCAATGTCGACTACATTGTGTTAATTTTACAAAATTTATTGAGATTATTGTCATTATTTTTAATTAATTGAATTAATTGAATTAATAGGCAAGTGATTGGAATTAATTTTTGGAACTAATATTTTTTTTGGTTCATTGTGGTCATATTGTTTTTGTGTGATACACTACGTGACTTTGGTAAGTGAATTAGAAACTTTTAATTGGGATTTAATTAATGCTTAATTTAATTAATTAATTAATCAAAAAGTTACAGGAATTTCGTTTCGGGACTTTAAATTTTGGATTTATTGGCGTTATTTTAGCATAGTCTGAAAATTTTATGACAATCTAGCGAATTTTACGTATAAATAATTAGATATATACCAAAAAGTGCTATAATTGCAATACATTGTAATAATATATAAATATAATTAAAACTATTGTATTGACGGTAAAATTTCTATTGACATTTTTGTAGAGCATTGAAAACCGAATAAAACAAAACTTAGTTTATCCAAATCTGATGATTACTTCTTGAGTTACAGCAATTTTAAGAATTATTTTGGTGGCCATCTTGTGGACGCCATGACAGGTGACTTATTTTCTACCATTCGTGTCCCTCGTGAAAATAACATTCTAAAATATGTCTTTTACCTGCTCCTAAATTTTGGTGCTGGTTTCCGGATTTGAAATGTTCCTATAGTTTTAGCAGCTTGTTCCACGGACTATAGGTGTTATAAGCCAAAGAAATTTTGTAAAAATAAAAAAAAATTGTAAAATTGTGATTTTTATTAGAAATAATTTTTCGATTGCACTCAAAAACGTAGCAGTTCTAAGTTTAGAAATTTCGAAGGCCTCCAGAAAATTTCATCGCAATTGGAGTATCGGTTTAGCCGGAATCGTGTTAACAAACAGACAAAAATACAAACAGAAAAATAGAAAGAAACAAAAAAACGAAAGAAAAAAAAAAAACAATACATTCCGGATTTTTTCTCCAGTGTAGTAGAATGTAATCTTTGCTTCGCTCATCCAATTAACTTGTAAATTGATGTCAAATCAAAAATTTACATCACATTAAAGTTTTTTCAACATCAAAATTTGTGGGAAAAATCATTATCCAATTGTTTTGGATTTTCAAACAATCAATTGATGATAGAATTCAACAAAAATTCAAAATTAAAATGTTATTTTAAAATGACTGCATTATTTAAATGTTGCACAAAAGATTCAATGTCAAAACGGTTATTATGGTTTTTGTTGGCAAATCTGTGTAAATCGAAAGTCAATTTTTGCTTTTGCATCGATGTTGAATCAAATAATCAATGTCACAATCCTATACATTATTCATTTTCTGCAAGCAAATACATTGTGTTTAGAGCGATATTAACAGTTACTCTTTTTAAAAGTCCTGACACAATCCCACTTGCATATCTCACTTGGTACTTAATTGTTTTGAGGAATCTGGCACTATGTCTTATTGTTATCTTAATGGTTGCAGGTATGAGTTCAAGGAGGTGACGCCCGTCAAACTAATAGACATCCAGCTGGTGTGCGCTATGGGCCCGTCTTCCTCTGGAGGCAACGCAGTCACCCCACGCTTCCTGCGCCACTTCAACACTCTCTGCATAGACGAGTTTGAGGACTCGGTCATGGTGACAATCTTCAGCAAGATCATGCTTTGGCATCTCGACACGCGCGGCTTCAGCAAGGAGTTTGACCCGTGCATCGAGGAGCTTGTGTCTGCAACGCTAGAGGTGTACAAGAGAGCTCGAGCCAACCTGTTGCCCACCCCGGCCAAGTCACACTATCTATTCAACCTGCGAGACTTTTCCCGCGTCGTGCAAGGGGTGTTGCTCTCTGTGCCCGAAGCGGTCGACGGGTTGGTGGCCATGAAGCGGCTCTGGGTTCACGAGGTCCTTCGCGTCTACTACGACCGGCTGGTCGACGATCTGGACCGAGACTGGCTCTTTGTGATGCTGCACGAAGTGGTGCGAGATAAACTAAGCGAGGAACTGGACGAGATGTTTGCCCGATTTGCCGAACCTTCTTCACCAGTCATTGGGGAGAATCAATTACGTGCACTCATTTACTGTGACTTTGCAAATCCAAAGGCGGATTCTAGAAACTACGGCGAGGTTATGGACCTGGATCATCTTCGAACGATCTGCGAGGGCTATCTCGTGGAATTCAACAACATGACGAAGAAACCCATGAATCTTGTACTGTTCAGGTTTGCTATCGAGCACCTCTCTCGCATCTGTCGCATCCTGAAACAGCCGCGCAGTCACGGTCTGTTGGTTGGGGTGGGCGGGTCTGGTCGACAGTCGCTCACTCGCCTCTCCGCACACATATCTGAGTATGACCTCTTTCAAGTGGAGATCAGCAAGATGTACGGCTCGTACGAGTGGCACGAGGACGTGAAGAACATCCTACGAAGAGCCAGTGCATCGGAACAGAATGCCGTATTCCTCTTCACAGACTCCCAGATCAAGGAAGAGTCCTTCTTAGAAGACATCAACAACCTGTTGAATTCTGGGGAAGTGCCCAATATATTTGCCATGGAGGAGAAAGTGGAGATATGCGAGAAGATGCGACAGTTTGACCGGCAAAGAGACAAGTCTGTTCAAACGGACGGAAGCCCGGTTGCCTTATTCAACCTTTTCGTCCAGATCGTGCGAGAACAGCTTCACATCGTTCTAGCGATGAGCCCCATTGGTGACGGCTTTCGTAACCGCATCCGCAAGTTCCCGGCGATTGTCAACTGTTGCACGATCGACTGGTTCCAGCCGTGGCCACCCGATGCACTGCTGGCGGTGTCTACGCGGTTCCTGTCGGAGATCGAGCTAACGCACAAGGAGCGGGAAGCGTGCATCGAAATGTGTCAGATGTTTCATGTGTCCACACAAGAACTATCCGCCGAATATTTCATCAGACTTCGTAGACACAACTACGTGACACCCACCTCATACCTGGAGCTCATCTCCACATTCAAGGAACTTCTTGCAAAGAAGAGAAAGTATGTATTATATATGACATAATGTATGACCATACAGTTAGTTCTTTAAAAGTAGTGTTCATGGAGTAGGCCTTTTATTGGTCATTTCTGTAGTTCTAGGAGTGTGTGAGCCTAGGATTTCCAAGTTTAGCCGAGCCGAGCCAAGTATTAAAAAGGCTTGATTTTTGAGCCAAGACGAGCCTTTTCAACATGGCTTTTTTTTTAAATAGCCCTACCTGTAGATGAACCAGTAGTTTTAGGCCTAAGTGCTTGGTTGTATTCACTACATCCTGGTATACAGTAAACCAGGGGACCTAAAATCACGAGCTTTATTTAATCCGGTCGTGAGATTATATAGGTACGAAGATTATTTCGTTATTTCGTGTTGTGCTGTTCATGGAGAAAGAAACTGGGTCACGTCGAAGTGTATTTTTTATGAAGGTCAAGTGCCGGCTACAGCGTGGTTCCCTCAGCTGCATTTACGTAAGAGTGGGATGGGAAGCTCCATAGCTGGCCGGCTGCCAACTAATAAAGCACAGCCCATTTCATCATGCCCAGTCGTCAAATTTCACAAGAAAGCAAGGTCATTACTCAGCTCACACTCTCGGCCCTTACTAATAGAGTATATTTATTTGTGATAAATAACAAGTTTGACCATCAGTTGGAAAATGAAAAGCGCCTACAATGTTTGGTGTAACTACGCAAACAACACACAAGGTTTCATTTTACTACTGCATTCAAAATAAATCGGAACACTAGAACACGTGGTCTGATGGATGGAATCATAACAAAGCAATTACATAACAATGACTAATCTCGGCGGTGACTTAGCGCATGCTGTCTCGTCTGTATACATCGGCGAGAATGAAGTACATTCAGTTCTCGATAAAAACTGGATACCCTACTTGAACTTACAAAATTCTTTTAATATTTCTGCGCGGGTTTAAAATTATTAGTACATATTAAACAACACACTAATCACACTGTAATCTTTGTTTTATTTAATTATTATATATTACTAACTACTACTACTACTACTACTACTACTACTACTACTATACTACTACTACTACTACTACTACTACTTTTGTTTGTTTGTTTCCATACATTTTGGAATCGATATGACAGGAGTCCATGTCCATGTCAACCCTACTTTAATGTTACTGTATCCAGTTTAATAAGTATCTAGTATTTAATTTCCTAAATTGTGTTTCCATCGAACTTTAGGTCATCATTTTCACGGTTTTCATGTTGAATTATGAGTGGTTCCGTTTATGTACCATAAGAACAATGCAATTAAAAATTCATTACCGGTACGACATTTTGCTGATAGCACACTTGACAAGATTTAAGTTGCCATTTTTTAACTAGTCATGTAGGCTAGTATTTTACAGGGCAAACTGGACAACGCTGGCAGCCAAGTGTCGGTGATGCAGAAGGAGCTGGTGGCGTTACAACCCAGTGGCTGCCACTCAGGTGCAGGAACTGATGGCCAAGGTTATTAACATGTGTTATTCTCATATTATTATACATATAGGTATGAGGGTCTATAAGTTATTCAATGTATGCCTGTTTGTTTACTATAGTAGTATTTTGTTTCCCCCCCCCCCCCCCCAAATAAAAAAATTTGTAAAAAAAAATGGCAGCCAAGCTCTCCTTCAAAAGTCTTTGGCTGTGAATGTTGTGAGATATTGAATTTGAGCCAATCTTTTTATTCTTCCTCCCTAGTTTCGCATTGTAAAGAAATAACATCTTTTCGCCCGTAACATCACCCTTGAAAAGCTTGGCAAAATAGAATTTGCAACTATTAATTTAAACGTAATAGTTCATCCAAATTCTTTTTTTTCAAATTAATTTTAACGTAATGGTCATGCAAATTCTATATTGCCAAGCTTTTCAAGGGTGTTGTTACGGGACACTGTACGTTTATGAATTCAGAATGCGCAAATGTGGAAAGGTAGATGAGCTTGGCCCTTTTTTTTGATCTCATTTCTTTTGAGTGTGTAAGGTTTGGCTGTATTTTTACAAGTTTTTGTTATGTGTGGGATCTCATTACTTTTTCAAGTCCCATTGCAAAATTATTTGTTAAAATATAATAAATTTATCAAAGTAATGGTATTACCAATTAACAATAGAATGAAAAAATATAGTGGTTCAAAGACTTGCTTTTTGTAAACAATGTAGGCGATTATTGTCACGTAACTGTAGTTACTTGTTGATTGTATGCCTGTATAAGGCTTATTTTAAAACCTTCATTTGGAAGCCTTCCAGCAATTTTTTTTAAACTTTTCCTTTCAAAGGGAATTAGTATTACATCACTTTTACCTTAATGTACATGTAAAATATGAACGTTGTAGCCCCACCCGTTTGGTCAGAATTGCTGGGCAATTGAAACTGATGAATTAGATAGTAGTACTAGGAGTAGTAGGAGTAGTAGCCAGTAGTAACTAACGTCCTTAAAGTGATTTTGAGCATGTTTCAAGTCATATTTTCACCTAGAAGGAATGCTCGTACCCCAACCAAATTTGCATGTGTTGTCGGGTACCTAAATCCCCTCGATTTTGATAGTTTTCAAGTTCACATCACGTTTCATGATGGCTGGGTGACACCTGGAAATCACCCCAACTCTGCTTGCTGTATAAGGTGCCTGAGTGTGTAGCGCACCGCGGCTTGGCTGCGGCGCCCTAACGGGCACCTAGATATAAGGATTTTAAGCATAAGCCCGCTTTGAGGACATTATTAGTGAATTATAGCAATTGTCATAAAAGTATGCCCCGACTGGGGATCGAACCCAGAACCTCTGGCTTAACGCGCCATAGCTCTATTGATTGATTGATTGGATATTGCTTAACGTCTCATATTTAAGCAACTTGGCTAATCGAGACGAAGGGAGGAACGTAAGGGGCAACGCGGGGGGACAAGGGATGGTCAGACCTGTTCTGGTCAGAACCAGTTACAAGTGTATGGGGAGTGCAGGGGTTCCCCCACGTCGTGCTCGTCTCCGTCTGTGTCATCATCCGTATGTGTTGTCATTGTCGTCGCCATCAGGGAGGTAGTCAAAGGGAAGGGGAATGTTCCCCGACGACGACCCAGCCAATTGAGCTATCGAGGACACAAGACAAACCTTTATTAAATTGCTATTTGTTGTGACGGTTGACATCCATGATATGAATCCAACAGAAGACTGCAATGTAGCTGTCATTACTGAAAGAACACATGGAAAAATACATGGAAAAATCCAATCACTTCTCATCTCCCATGAGTTGTGTAGTATAAATATAAGGCTTTTAAGCATAGCAATTTGAGTGTTAACACCAGGTCCGCAAATGAACAGACCTAATGTGAGGCTTCGAATTAAAATATGTATCTAGGAAGACAAGGATGTCCTGAGCCTGGCTACCAAGAACTAAGAACAGAGAGAGAGAAATGTAGCCCCCGACCCGACTCATGTTGGAACCAGGTGTTTGATACTATTATTAAAATCGATTATCAACCCTAGATACACGTAGTAATAGTGGGTAGTAATAATAATTATTTAAAATAAAATAATAACTTGTGAAATGAATGAAGTCAAACAATTGAATGGTTGGTGTGTAGCATATCTGTACAGACATACATATTGCATATCAACTTATTAATTTGACTGGCTGCACATTATGCATTAAGCTGGTGATGGAGGCTGCCAAACAATTGAATGGTTGGTGTGTAGCATATCCAATGACGTACATAAGCTTTGCGTAGCAAAGCGCTAGACGCTCAGTCTCCTATCCTTCCAACCGAGCGCTAGCATAACAATTTGAAGCCTCTTGAGTAGGGAAAAATCACTTCACTGCAATATAGATACTTCATCTAGTTGAATGAACTAAGATGCAGTGGATTATTTGAACGTCGCGGGGATAAACAAATACGTAAACAAATGGCGGACATTTTAAATTTTGCTTCTATGTGTGAAACGAGAAAAATTGTCATTACTTTCATAAAACAAACCAGAAACCGTCCCGGGCCTAGGCCCAGATAAAGAAAATTATTTATAATACAACAGTGTAAGCCTTTAGTTCCATTAGGCTATAGGACTACATTCAATTAATGCTAACATTACACGTTTGACAAGCCCTAGGCCTCTCCTAGGCAACCCTAGACCTGCACGACCTTGTTCAGACACACATCCCGCACAAATAACTAGTTTTGATTACTAAAAGCCTAATGCAGATAGACAATAGTATGATAGTCCACCAACTTGAATTGCTTTGTTCGGAAATCGGAGTAACTGAGAGATTTGGGGAAGAAAGACTGTTTTTCTTCAATAATATCGAGAAATCGCCATCTTGCGGTTTTGATTTTACACAGCTTGTTAACACAAAGGCTGTTAAATTTAAGGGTACGATACATTTAGACGGCGGTGGGTTTTTCCCTATTCAAGGTAGCTTAAATTGTCATGCTCCCCACGGCCTTACTGTGTGTCTAGCGCTTAGCTTATAAAGAGTGCGTTCCGATAACTGCTGGCTCTACTGGGAGCACAGTTAAACAACAGTGCTAGCCTGCGCGGTCAGTAGGCCTAGAAAACGGAATGGTTCCCAGTAAAAGCATCCAGCACAAACACTGCAGCTGTCAGAAAAATAATCTCTGCAGTCAATTTAAAACATGATATTAATTATTTATGGAAAACTTGAAGAGAAATGAAAAGATTTCACGTTTATTCTCGGTTATTGATTTAACAAATAAATTATTCTCTTGGCGGAATATTTAAAACCGTCATCTAGCCTAGGCCTAAAGTCATCGACCCATTAATTGCAAGCTATGAATTAAAAAAGAGGTGTAAGCTAGCAAATAAATATCCTTAGCTCATCCAGAATTATTATTGCCATTTTCAGTCCACTACAATATTGTATATCTCATTTTTTCTGGACAAATAAAGCAATTTGTTAACTTTGGAAGCAACTGACATTTCAACGCCGCCATGACACTTGCTAGTTTACTGGCGATACTGAGCGAAAAACCTCCAGCACTTTCAGTTACTGAAGGCGCTGGGCCAGCAATTTACGGGACGCTCAGTACACTGCTGACAGCAGTTAACGGAACGGTTACAGTAAAGCTGGCAGTACGTCCAGCAGGTAACGGAACGCACTCGGATGTCATTGAGCATATTTGTACGGACATACATATTGCGTATCAACATAATATGACTGACTGCACACAGGCATTAACTGGTGATGGAGGCTGTCAAACAATTGAATGGTTGGTGTGTAGCATCTGTACAGACATACGTATTGCGTATCAACATAATATGACTGACTGCACACAGGCATTAAGCTGGTGATGGAAGCTGTTTGCGTCGTGAAGGACGTCAAACCGGACCGCATCCCGGACCCCGGCGGTAGCGGGAAGATGATTGAGGACTACTGGGGTCCCTCCAAGCGAGTCCTCGGAGACATGAAGTTCTTGGATAGTCTGAAGCTGTATGACAAAGACAACATTCCTCCTGCAGTGATGAAGAAGTTGCAGGAGAAGATATTAACGGATGAGAACTTCGACCCAGACAAGGTAGACATTTCTCTTACATAGCTGCAAGCAATCTCTTCGTTGCTACCTGCAAATGTTGTTCTTAAATATTCACATAATAATTACATGGAGTTTAATTTTTCTGTCTGAAAACTTGTTTGCCTAATATTATGTTTTTTTTATTATTTGTGTATTGTCTGTTGTTTTTTGTAGTAGCTACTGGCCATAGCAATTATTGTGAAGCCGTGGTCTATTGTGTACTTTAGTAGATGTAGGTTTTAATAAAGTAGGTAAAGTTTTTAGGTCTAATATTATTAATTTTTGGCTAATATGCTTTATATTAGGATAAGGATTGCTGTTTGATAATTGATATATCAATCGATACGATTGTTTCCTGAAACAAATAATAACAATAATAAACCAATAATTACAATAATTTTTATTTATTTTATTTATTTATTTATTTATTTAACGTCTATCCTATTCAGTTATAAAAACTGATTTACAAAGGAGGACAACTAAATAAATCTAATTACATAGATGCAGACACAACAATGAACTACATTTAAGTAAATATTTGAAATAGTAATATTACAACAATGCATTAAATACTCAACAAATTTGATAACAAATAAAAAGGATATTAAATGCAATTTATAAATGAATCGAATATATAAAAAAAGGGGGTGGGGAATTAAAAGAAGGAAAAAAGAAAAAAAAAAGAAAATAAAAGAAAAAAGAAAAAAGGAAAGGAAAAAAAAGAAAAGAAAAAAAAGAAAGAAAGAAAGAAAAAAAAAACATTAAAAAAGAAAAACGAAAAGAAAAACTGATTTATTAGACGATCCCACTCAAACGAATATGAGGTTTGCCAAAAATCAGGAACAGCAAATCAGGGAGTAACCAATCTTTCGCGGAAGAAACCACCGAACGCGAATCTTCATTCTTGTGTTCAACCATCATTCTTGTGTTTAAACTTTGATAACAATTTAGTACAAAAGATCTTGACTTTAATATATAATTATATCAGATATATAATTATTTAAATCGTTCAAGTCAAAAACTGATCACAGCAATGATACAGGACACCTAACTCAAGTTGCAAGTTCCACCAGTGGGCGGCAACCAGACAATCTAGGCAGAAAAATATCAATTGAAAATACATTGAATACATCAAAATCAAAGCAATAATAAACAAACAAAAAAGAACAGCAAAATCATAAATAAGAACATATGAATATAAATTAACATTACATAAACACAGTGACAATCCCCACAAATAAATAGTAAAAATCAATTCTTCTCTGTTCTTCGATTCATTATCATTGCTTCAATTTTACTTTTAAATTGTACTATTCCTAGCTCAGTAAACTGTTTCTAATATCATAAGAAATTGAATTCCAAAAGGATACTCCTCTGTACAAGAATGACTTTCTTAATGATTCAGAATTTAATTTAGGAACTTTCAAAGAGTTCATTAGAATAGAATTTCTATCACGATCAACAAATTGAAAAAATTGGGTAAAATACCTGAATACATACCTTTCAATACTTTGTATGTATTTACCAGTACGCTATATTTCATTCTTTCCTCAATCGTGAAGCAATCAGATTGTAAATCTTGGCTTATAGGAATTGAATCAAACAGATGGTCAATTCTCTTCTGAAGTACAACATATTCGGTAGAAGGTCTTACTGCCCAAACCACTAAACAATAATTAGAGATGTGCAAAAATGGTTTTTTAAAGTTTGAAAATTCGCGCCTTAAAAATAAAAATTCGCGATTTGTCGCGATTTACCAAAAAAACACAATTTTCTCATGCACAACTTATAAAAAAAAAAAAAAAAATTGATTGGTTGATTGGTTGATTTTAATTATTTAAAAGAAAAATAAGGTCCTCGGGAGTGAAGTTCAGCATTTGTTTTAATTTTAAGCTCAATTTCAGCCTTTAGTTTCAAAGTTTCCGACAGTTTTTTCCAGAATTAATTTCGTCTACCCGGCAAACCCCCACCAAATTTACGAAATTATGCATTTTTTATGTGTCTTTGATATGGATTTGAAGTATTTTGAGCTTACTTCTCGTTCAAACGATTATTAAGATCTCACAATCGCGTTGTATGACCCGGCGCCTCCACCATATCTACCAGCAAGTATTAATTTAATTTCGACTTCGACCCGGCACCTCCACCAAAACTTTGAAATTTTTTTATTTTTTAAATTTCGCGACCTAATTCGCATTTAAGGACATAATTGCTAATTTCGCCACTAGTTCGCGGTATCAACTAAAATTTCGCGAAATTTCGCGAATTGGAAATTGGTACCATTCAATCACAATTCATGAGATTCAAACTGAATTTGAAGGGATTATTGCAACTTTAAAAAAATTCGCAAATTTCGTTGTCACCATTTTTGCACATCTCTAACAATAATCAATAATAGAGTGAATATAAGAATCTACAAGTAACTTTAACATTCTCTCTGTTACAAACCTCTTCATTCTACTTATAATTCCTATTGCTGATGATACTTTATTACATACATATTCATAATGTTTCTTAAAATTTAAATTACAATCTAAGAAAACTCCAAGATATTTAAATTCATATACTCTAGAAATTAGCTTACCATTACAATTCAACGTCAAATGAATATCATTCATGCTTCTATCATTAGCCTTATGAAAAATCATAAAATTTGTTTTACTATAATTAATATCAAGTTCCTGAGTTTTAAACCAATCATCCATCCTCTTTAAAACTTCTTGAAGACGTCTTACGATCTCTTCAACATCCACACCTTCTAAATAAAAGACCAAGTCATCAGCATATAAAATATAATTGATTCCTCCCATTATAGTAGATATATCATCTATGTAAAGAATAAATAAAAGGGGTCCTAATATTGATCCTTGTGGTACTCCACAAAATATATTGAATACTTTTGAACTATATTTTGCAAGATTGATAAACATTTTTCTTTTTAAAAAGTAATCCGCTAATATTGATAACAAATAAGGACTTATGTTATACCTGGTTTTTAGTTTTATTAAAAGAGGTAAAAAAGGTACTGAATCAAATGCTTTCCTAAGATCAACAAAAACAGCTCCAACCTTACCATTCCGCTTGTCAATCCCTTTATAGATAAAATCTGTAAATGCTAGAAGGGCACTTTGCGTTGATCTACCTTTCCTAAAACCATGTTGGTTTTCACTTAAACCTTCAGATGCATCCACTTCATGTAATAATAACAATAATCAATTGAGTCTTCCAGGATCCATTAATATTATTGATATTTCTGACGATCGAATAGTTCGTCACTTTGAAAATTTGAATTAACCGTTCGTTCTGCAGAATGTTATAAAAATATTTCCAAACAAGAATAAACACTAGAGGATGTCTCTTTTTTGGATGAGCGTAGCGAGCGAAGCGAAGATTCCATTTCACTACACTGGAGAAAAAAATCCGGAATGTTTTTTTTTTTTGTATTTTTGTGTGTCTGTGAACACGATTCCGGCTAAACCAATACTCCAATTGCGATGAAATTTTATGGAGGTCTATGAAATCTCTGAACGAAGAACTGCTCGGGGGGAAAAATCGATCAAAAAATTATTTCTCATGAAAATCGCAATTTTACAATTTTTTTCGATTTTTTAAAAAAATTCTTCGACTTAAAACATCTACATGCTTTATGCGATTGTAATGATGTTTCCACAGAACCTTAATTTTATGAATTAATATATTGGTGGGATATTTGAGCGCGATCGAAAAATAATTTCTCATGAAAATCGCAATTTTACGATTTTTAAAATTTTTCAAACATTCTTCGTCTTATAACACCTACATGCTTTATCCGATTGTAATGATTTTTTCTCAGAACTTTAATTTTATGAGTTAATATATTCGTGTGAAATTTGAGCGTAATCGAAAAATGATCTATTAAAAAAAATCACAATTTTACGCTTTTTTTGTTTAAAAAAAATTACACTCATCCATCAACGGGGCGGGACTTAAGCGTTTTCCTAGTCATAAAAAAAATTCTATCAGTCTCTATTGTTCAATCTGTCCATTGCAACAGGGGTGTCGGGGTTTTCTAAATTCTGAGGGATGCTCAAATATATTGCCTTAAACATTTTGAGGGCAGTTGCTTGTGGATAACCTTCAAAACCTGCTTGACCATAACTTGTAGGCTGGTAGGCTGATTTCTTGCTTGACTTCTTGTCATTGGGCCTTATCTTGTGGAACGTAGCACGGTTTTGTGAGGATTTTTACTAGTAGGATTAGTCTGACTTCTTGTTACGGGACGTAGACTTGCAACCGGTAGCATTTTTCGGGAGCATTTTGTAAAGTTTGATGAGTCGGAGTAAAGTTTTGGGCAAGCAGGCTCATTTTTCATGCCTAAATGATAACATGACATATTTTTCTAAACTTTTGTTCCATGTTATATTATTACTGTTAGTTAACTTCTTTGACATTACTTGTTTATTATGTTTGTTTTATATATTCATGTTTTTTGTTATCGTTCTCTTTTAAAGTGTTTTTAATTTTGATATATTTGAGTTGTTTTATTGTCTTTGATAAAGATTGGTGAAATCCAATCGAAACACCAGATAAAATAATAATCTAATGCGTGGTAAACCGTAAAACAATTGTTTAATAATTTAAAGATGACAACACATACAAATAACCACAAAAACCTCAGAAAATTATTATATCATATATATTATATATATAAAACCAAGGTTAAATTAAACAATATACATGCATAGTTTTTTGTTAGAATATTTCAAGGGGTGCTGTAACTCTGTGTCCTCTTCAGACAATATTTCAAGTTACCACAATGTTTTAAGTCGCCTCCTTGCCTCCAGGTTAAAACAGCTTCCACGGCCGCAGAAGGTCTTTGCAAGTGGGTAATTGCAATGTCCAAGTACGACAAGGTGGCCAAGGTGGTTGCACCTAAGAAACTCGCCTTGGCTGCAGCCGAAGCAGAGTTCCAGACTGCGATGGCAGCTCTAGAGGTGAAGCGAGCGCAACTGCGAGCTGTGCAGGCCGAGCTAGCCAAGTTAGAGGCTGTGTTAGATGCTAACAAACGGAGGTAGGCACTTTGTTACTACTAGAAGTGTCTTTTTTTACCATTTCAAATTGTGGATATTTAATGTTATTTTGTACTTTGGACACTTATAGAATGTTTGTAGCTTTTTCTTCTTACCTGTAGGTTGAAATTCAAGAATATATTCATAGTAAATATATCCGTTATCATCCCAATTATTTATGTCAAATTTTGGCGGATTGTGCCAAAATTGCTTGAAACCTAATTATTCTTTCAAAGCATCATAAATTTATCTTTAAATTAAATTAGTACAATTCTAGGATTAACATTAACCTTTTCTAGAGTATGGCCGTAATATTACGTCCGCGCACTTTGCATTTTTTTTTAGGCCTAATTTTGTAAATTTTCCCCCCAAATTTTTTTTTTTCACTTTTTTTTTTTTTACTTGAATATCGAACTTACCATCAATGAAGTCATCTTCAGAACTTAAATGTACATTCCTAGTTTTATAAGCCAAGTTAAATAATCTGCAAAAAAATGTTTAAAAAAAACCACTCCTGAAAAGGTTAATCCTCTATCTATGTAGGCCTATATAATGAACTTTGTTTTGCTGAACTGTTTCTATATTCTCAAGGTACGCCGATCTACAAGCCGACGTGGACTTATGTCAGAAGAAACTCCAGCGGGCGGAAGAACTGATCGGCGGCTTGGGAGGCGAGCGACATCGTTGGTCGAGCACTGCCAAGATGCTGGGAGAGTTGTACTTCACACTCACAGGTAAGCCCACTCACACTCTTATCTGAATCTTCTCTCCATTGTCTGTTACATACTGATTACATAAACTCTGTTATAATTAGGGTTGCCATTTAATAATCGATATATCGATTGATATATTATCGAACTTGGAATATGACAACAGTGGATGAGAGCCTTGTGCATGCTGTAGATATGAAGTTTTTGAGAAGCATTGTAGGGAAGACTAGATGGGTCCGAATACGGAATGACGATATCCGAGATTCAGTATTTTGTTTTGTAAACACTTTGCCAAATTCAAACATAACAAAATAGTGAAAATGTATTTTCTCGGGGTTGAGCTTGAAAAGATCAGATGAAATTAAACCGGTGTCCAATTTGTTCTAAATGTAATTTCAATGTCAATGTTCCAAAAACTGGCTGATGACTTTCTATTAAAAATATCATTTTATATCAATATGCTTATCCCTTGGACCCCAAACTATGGTCAGCCTATCATGTAAGCAATTCCTACAATAAACACTCGGATAACGACAACACAACTCAATGCTTGTAGGCGACGTGCTGATCGGTGCTGGCGTGGTGGCATACCTAGGAGCATTCACCATGCAGTTCCGTCAGAAGCAGATCGTCGAGTGGGTACGCGCGTTGACTGCTCTGGAAATCATCTGCTCCGCCGACTTTTCGCTGACCACCGTGTTAGGTGAAGCCGTAGAGATCCGGGCTTGGAACATCTTTGGTCTGCCCAGTGACTCGTTCTCCATTGACAACAGCATCATCATTAAGTGAGCACCTAAAAGAATTTGAACTTACTAATATTGTTATTATGTAATATTTGGTTTCGGAGAGGTGGAATCTTTTATGTCAGTTTAGGATATAATTTCTGTTACGCATCCACCCTCTTTCCACCTAGTCAATGTAGGCATATGAGTATTTCGTCTTTTTACTCTCACAATAATTATTGGTAGAGTGAAAAATGGTAATAACGAAATTTGTGATTTTAAAAAATGTCCTTTTTATTGCCTAAAATGTAATATTGTCGACGAATTACATCATGGAAAAATCACATTTTATAAACGCAAATTTTGCGAAAAACGAACAAAATTGTGTCAAACTGGTCAAAACGCGAATTAAATCGCGAAATTGAACCTTTTAGTGTGCAAAATGTGAGGCGATGGTGGAGGTGCCGGTCCAGACCGAATATTACGCGTGCGGTAGGCAGTACCGTGACGTCGCGGGCTTCACGGAAATAGACCTCCAAAATAACGGCGCGTATCACGGATACCGCGAAAATAGTTCATCAAAATAACAGTGCGTACAATTGTTTTTGATTTTTTGATTTTTTAGTAACATTTTTCTTAATTTTTTTGAAATCGCAAAAAACGCGAATTTTTTTTTTTTTTAATGAAATTTATTTGGGTTTTTATATCACTATTTCTCATTACCTCTAATTATTGGCATTGTTCAATCTATCTCCTGATTCATCCTATTGATGTGTTTTGACTTTTGATTCTTTGGCTTTGCCCATTTATCTGTAAACATTTTCCAGTAGGCATACCGCTGATATTATCTTGTCACAAAGTTTTGTCCATACTTAATTCTATTTTACTTTTGTACCTTTTTCTTGCATGTTGATTAATGGAGATTGGATTTTTAAGTCTGTTGTGTTGGATGCATTCTGCAGCACTTTGTGTGCTGCACAATGCAAGAATTTAATCTGGATTCATTTTAAACTCGACCCATTCACCTAGTACGTTGTGGTTTTCACCAGTAGGTCTATGCCAAGTCTGAATGTGTCTAGCTCTCACAATAAATCTGAGTTGTTATGGTGTTTACCACTGGCCGTACTGGTGCGCACTGGGAGCGGTTTTCATATCCCACTTGTATTTTGAATGTGCACCAGTGCTTCAAATATAGCTTGCACTCGGTAAATGCATGCCGCACTACGTTGCTCCTATTTCAGAGATGGGGTTATATTTCCAGGGTTGATATAGTAGCATTAAATGTGCGAAAATTAAATATATTGTTTGAACTATTGACGACTCACCTAGGGTTGCCACCAATTTATTATTTTTATCCTTGGGAGATACTTCAAAAATCTTGAGAAATCCTTGAAAATAGCTATTTAGTATTTTGCCTATACTTGAAGGAATTATCAACATTTTCAGGATTCCATACAATAATACGTTATGCCAGATAGAGTTTTGAGAATTTAACTAACATTACATGAGAGGATGGGCCTTAGAATTACGATTTTCTTAGAATTTGTATCAACGTTTTAGTTTTCGCCACTGTGTCTTCACTGGGTTTATTATTACTATTACTCGGTGCTACTGATGTTTTTATTACCCACTTATGTTCGCTTTTTAGGCTGTATTAAAAATAATTATTGATTAATTCATGTATTTTTAACTATGGTAGGAAATCCTGAGATTTTACAAAAAATCCTGGAATCCTTGCGACACCTTATAAACATCCTTGAAAAAGGATAAAATCCTTGAAAGTGGCAACCCTGGACTAACCTATGACAAAATGTAAACTTGTCCCGCCTTTGTTATGGTATTGGTTGACATGGATAAACCAAGTGTGTTGTCTATCCATAGGCCTAGGCCAAACTACACATTGGGTTGGCCTGACTTAGCCTACTAACCTAACTTGCACTAGTAGGCCTAGGCCCTAGAAATGCCTCTATCTTGCATTGTTATATTTATCTTTGTTTTTATTGTCATGTTGGCAAGTTTACGAAACTAAATCGAGAGTGGAATTGCGCAGGTTAATCGTGCATCCAATAAGTCAATATAATGTCTTGTTCCACGGACACATGCACTGCGCTATAGCCATGACATCACTATTGTTATTTTAAAGTGTGTACGACTAGTGGTGTGGTGACAATTCACATAAATTTTTGTTCACGTTCTTTTAATTACTACAGAAATGCTCGTCGCTTCCCGCTGATGATTGATCCTCAAGGCCAAGCCAACAAGTGGATTAAGAACATGGAGAAGTCACACGGCTTGAGCATTATCCGACTCAGTAACTCAGACTATGTGCGCGTCCTTGAGAATGCCATTCAATTCGGCCAACCGGTACGCATTTAAATAAAGTACACAAATTATTGTGTACTACTTTTTTTATATTCTACTCAGTTACAGAAAGAAATGTTCAGTAGGGAACTTTAATTTATACCAGTCTAAACTGGTTCTATTGTGCCCTTAGAAAATTTTGGTGTTATTATTTTTATTATTTATTATTATTATTATTATTATTATTATTATTATTATTATTATTATTATTATATAAATGTCACAAAAATATCGCACTAAAAATCGAAAAAAATCGTTAAAGTACGATATTCATGAGAAATATTTCTTCAATTGTACCCAAAAACGTGGCAGGTCTAAGTTCAGAGATTTCGAAGGTCCCCTCCAAATTTTATCAAGATCGCATATGCCGTTTGCCCGGTAGAGTGCGAACAAACAGACAGAAAAAAAAACAAAAAACATTGGAGCTAAATTTTTTGAGGGGTCAGTGAAATTGAAGTCTTCGCTTTGCTCATCCAAAAATCTAGGTAGATGGATTTGAATATATTGCCGTTTATCACAAATATTCAATATTTAGTATATTGCGGAGATTTCACAATTTTTTCCCCCAGAAATCGGTGACATAAATAAGAAATATGAGTAGTGACTGCTAGATCTCATAGATTGTACCTGTACCATTCACGTAAATAGTTGGAAATATGTTACTAAAATAATATGTTAATAATTAAATTTTGGAAATATGTTTCAAACTGTTCACCCATAAAAAGCAACAGTGCTAGTGCCACAACTATTTATCCACAACATTTATGCAATATTTATGCAATCCAATGGGGTCAATATGCATTATCCATCAATGCTTTCTAGATTACAAAACAAAAATGTAGTAGCTGTGAGATTATGGTAGCCCTACACTCCAGTGCAATACCTTTGTCAACGCCCCACCTCTTTGGTCCTGGTACGTCTGGCGAGATTTGGTTGCTCGGTACTGTTCTTCATAAGCAGTGCAGAGCTATCTGAGGTACCTCGGGTTGCTCTGTTGTTTTGATTGTTGTAAATATTGAAGATGCCTACACTGTATAAATGCAGCTACATTCAAAATAAAAGTAAAATGTATGCCTTAACAAGACCGATCTATCTGACCGTTGTACAAACAGACAGATATTCAATATTCAGATCAGCTCCGGATCTATTTGCAGAACACAGCCTCACACAATAATAGTTTCCAAATCGACCTATCACCTACTGTTTTTTCAACATTTTCAAGTGCCATAAAACAATTACCCTTCAAATCCTTCTGTTACATTTCTGACAAAAATGTTTCTTCACTTCTCAGGTTCTTCTAGAAAACATTGGAGAAGAAATTGATGCTGTTTTAGAGCCCTTGCTGCAGAGACAAACTTTTAAACAGGGTGGTGCCCTTTGCATTAAGCTTGGAGATTCCATTGTAGAGTATTCACCAGATTTCAGGTGATTATACATATATTTCTTACTCTCATTTTAAGTTGACTTGAATTCAACAACAACAAGAATCAATATTCTACAGTACTTCAAATAATCATCTTTGCAACTTTTGATTGTGTTGGTCTTGAAATATTGTATTCAATTAAACTTGAATGGGACATTACTTCTTCTAGTTATCCAGTAGAGATAGGACTCCTGTTCACTCCTATCCATGCCATTTGGCATTTTGTCCCTCTCAACGCCATTTAAAAATATATATATACATTCAAAAAGATGTTTCCTGTCCTGTTCGCCAGCTCCACACATCCGACAGACACTAGATTAAAAAATTCCAAATTATGGAGGTGCTTTTCAAGCAAGTCATGTTCTGTTTGAAGCTGGAATTGAGCTTTTTCTATTTTTCTACTTTAGCACTTGAGTTTACCACTCCTCATTTTAGTGTACTCTAATCACAGTTTATTCTGCCCCTTCTTTTGCCATTCCTTACAGGACCCCGAATTTATAACTCCGACCGAATTGGATCCGTACGTTTTCAATGGTAATCGTTACGGTTGTTGTTGGTCGAGGTCGAAAGGAATGCAATATTTTTCATTAGCCAAAATTTGTTTATGTTTGATTAGTAAAAATGGTGGATGGTTAGCCTTGGCCTACACGTAAACACAACCAGATTATTAACTTTCTCAAACGAATAACAGTAGTATGCTCAAAGAAAATCTACCTTTGGTAAGGGCCTACCCCGAAAAGTCCCATACGTCCCCTTTTTTCATGAAATTATAACATTTACAACCAATTTCTCCCCGATTCGAAATAATACACACATCTATGTTATTTCGAAGATTTGACAACTGACTGCGAATCATTTGTTCACATTTGGCCGTACACTGCCATGTAAATCATACCTTTCGACCTCGACCAACAACAACCGGATCGATTACCGTTGCTCCGAAACGATTACTGTAGCTCCGAGTCGATTACCGTTGCCAAGTTGAATCCGTAAAGTTACTGAATAGAGGCCCAGACCACTTTGCATGTCGATGCATGCCAGTGATATTTTAGAGATTTATGTGACACTTTTTTACTTTCTTGTTGCTTTTTTCTACTTTGTTTGGCTAGGTAGTCAGCCTTCTCATTACCATTATGCAACAGTGGGCCGGTCCATTGTAGCTCTTGTTCCCATCGTTCATGAGGCGCAGAATCTATAGTTTTCATTGTCTAATTTCGGGTTCTGCTTTCTCCCTATTTGCAATGGCAGTCTTGGTCGGATAGGATCACAATTTTCCAGTTTTCTGATTTTGTTAGTTTCAATAGTTAGAGATCCGAGTAATGGTTTTATTTTTGGAACAATATCGTTTAAAAAAATTGAAAGTTAGATGTATGTGATTTAAAAAATTCCAAAATTAGGTGTTATTATGGTTTTATTTTTAAGGGTGTCAGTAATCACAAAAATCGGATTTGACAAGATATATATTTTTTAACTACACAAATTTGGAAATTGTATTTTCGACAACTCCTCCTTGTCTGCCTGTGCTTTTTTGTGTGAGAAAAACTGCCAGCGAGAGAAAGCTGCCTTTGTGAATTGGTGGCGACGTTCAGTTTCCCACTCTTATGCTTAGCACTTCCAATATTTGAGGACGGCATCCTTCCTTTCAAATTCCACTCGACAATCACAATATTTGCACATCACAAACTTTCCGTCACTGACATAAAAACTTTCGCTTTTAAATTCCCTCGCTCAGGAATTAACAGTAACAGGAGTTTTCGGCATCACACTAAATCAAATCCAGTGAAAACTGAATGCGAAGCGACGACGTTATACTGTCAAGGCCAACTACTTCACTGGCTGTCTGGGTGAGGCAGCCGCTTGGTGGTCTCTGGACGTTATACTGTCGAGGCCAACTACTTCACTGGCTGTCTGGGTGAGGCAGCCGCTTGGTGGTCTCTGGACGTTATACTGTCAAGGCCAACTACTTCACTGGCTGTCTGGGTGAGGCAGCCGCTTGGTGGTCTCTGGAGCAGCGGATCAGCCGGCAACAAGGGAATTCTATGATTGTAGTTGCTACCAGATCTTTTTTAATCTCTTCCGCAGCTGTTACGAAAGTTAATAAACCACCAGGACTTGTTAACCGTAGAATGATAATTACACTGATTTCCTGAACAAAACACAGTTAAAATAACAACTAGCCACCACTGTGTATACTAAGCCAACCCACACCGGTCAATATCTTAATTTTATGTCCACCGAGTGTGAAGAGAGGTGTGATTAAATGTCTTGCAGCTAGAGCGTCGACTGTCTGTTCGAGTCAATCAAGTTTGGTTGAGGAAAACGATCGCATTGTCTCATCCTTTACATCAAACCATTATCCTCCTGTCTTTGTGAGGTCCTCACTTATTAAGTCTACTAGTATTAAACAAACTGAGAACATAGCTGCTACCATATCTATTGATTATATCCCTGGTATATCTGAACATTTTCGGCATCTCACTAAGGCATTTGATATAGGTACGAATTTTAAATCATATGACACATTACGTAGTCAATTATCCAGGTTCAAACTGACGGTCATAATTCGAGACCGACAACTGTTTGTAGTAATGAACACAAAAATATATTGTCAGGGAAAACTAGAGCGGCAAGTAAACTTAAGGACCACCTGTTTGATTGTTAAACGGGCATATATTGGCCAGATGTTAAAATAATATTTAAAGACGATAACATAACACGCTCAAGAGGAAACTGAAAGAGGCAGCAGATATGACTTTATTTTCCTAACATCATTAGTCAACCAAGTCTTGAGCTTCCCGCCATGTGGGGGCCGTTGGCTCACGACGAGGTCGACAGGGCGTGGAGGGGGCCACCAGTGTGCGTCTTCAAGGGAAGCCTTAGTAACCTCGCATCTGAGGAAGGTGATGGATGTCACCGAAATATTACGCAGCGAGTGAGTGCTGTGCATTGTTATTTTAACCGTGTTTTGTTCAGGAAATCATTGTAATTGTTATGAAAGTCTTTCGAGTTTTCAGCTTCACCCTCTTTCATGTCTCCTTATCCAACCTTAGCAACTTTTCATGTAGACTGCCAGCCGCCATACATCTTCTTAGTTCCAAAGGCTGTATATTGGTTAGTGCCTCCATTTCAGCAATAGGTGTTGATTTCACTGCTCCTGTTGCAATCCTCAGTGCCTGGTTCTGCACTCTGTCAAGAGCCTCTCGTGCATTCTTAGGTAGTGAGTAATGCACCCTTGTATTCAAGTACAGGTCTAATATACCCATTCTTCTTCTTTTCATATGCCCGCATTTTTTGCTTACATGGCCATCATGCATATTCTGGTATCCAGTAGAAACAGGCTTCTATTTCCTCATAGTTCATGCCAAGTAGAAGGGCATCTTTTTCATCTTTAAGACTTGAACATCTCATCAGATGCTCTCTGCCCTCCCACATAGACTGTAAGTACTGCTATCGGTAAGATCTTTCTGTTAACGACCTCAAATGAACTTTGGAAATCAACATACCAAAAGTGTTGCTAGTTGATTATTGAAGCCTTCCTACACCTCCTACTGTAGATATGCCATTTGGTTAAGAGTGCTTCTATCTTTTCTGCCTGGTGTTCTGTTATGAGGTTATTTGTCTCCAGATAGATTCAACTCAGGTCAACTCCTGGTGACTTCTTGTTTTTCAGTTTTCTTAGTGCTTGTCCTAATTCAAGGATATTAAATGGTGCATTTTAGGGTCCTTGATATCATGTACATACTTTGGTTGCTCTACTTTTACATGTTTATTGTTTGTTGATCTTGTTTGTAATCCTTATCTTCAGTGAGGTGTTCTTCTTTGTAGATTATCCCTCCTCCCTTGGTTACATAGACTGGAGAACTTTCTGTAATCTATCTGCTCCACATATTCTTGTAATGCTATTCTCTTGCTTTCCAAAATTTTTCTTTAAGGAAGGAGTTAGATGTTGAGGAAGAAACACTGAGTCTGGCAAGCTTAGTATCTGAAGTTTCATGCCCTAGATAATGGTGGAAAACCACTACTCAACCCGACATAGTTCTAACTGAGTTATGATGATTGTTAACATGGCTTGCACTTTTCGTAGTTGAATCATGTCTTTCATATCTTGAGTTTGTTCTGCAGTTTTTCTTGCTTGATCTCTTTGTGGTTTCAGAGTTTTAGTTCTTCATTCCAGCTAAAGGTTTGTAATTTTTGGTTGTTTTCCTTTTGGTACCTTTTTTTCTGCAGCTGTTTGTGTGAATCTATAATTTTAATTTTCTGATTGTCTAAATCAATGTTTTCCCTTGATTCAAATTCCAGGAACAGTTCTTCAGTAATTATTCTGTACTCCTTCCAGGTACCCTTCTTAAAATTCCAAGTGCATTTGGTTTCTTCAGCTTCAGGTTTACATTTCTGTCATGTTATAAGTAAAATGTTGTATCCGGCACCGGAAGGAGACTCTAGGTTGTCCTGTTTAATGTTATTGTATAAGTTTGTGTGGCATAAAGCTAAATCGGGTCTGGAAAGGCCTCTTCTGTAGGCGAGGAAGGTATATGGGTCTGTTGCTTCCAGTAGCATCAAGGGGTTGCTGTTGATATATTCTTCAACTATGTAACCAACTTTTGTTGTGGTATTGTAATGCCAGGCTTTATTGGGTGCATTAAAATCTCCTACAATTACTGAGTTACCGGTTTTATCAACTGTGACTGTGACTAGATCTAAGAATTTTGTTTTGTTTGTTGGTGGGTTATAAAAGTAAGATGTACGGTACGTAGTCTGGTGTGATTCTTACACAGTTTTAGTTGTACCACTTCTATCTTGTCTTCTTCGTCCATTTTGGGTAAAATTTTAAATTTCGATGTCAGACTTACCTTCACACCAACTATGATGCCCGATGTCTCTGTCTAGGGAGTGTATATTTTGAAGCTGTTAAGAGAGGATAGGACATGCATTTTAAGCAAATTGCTGTTTGCTCGGCCGACTGACACCACAGGTATTTGAAAGTTTGAACATATGCCACTAATGTGGAAATATTGGGCTCTGTGGTAACACATTTCCAAATTAAGTTTTAAAATAATTTTAAAAAATAAATTAGTTTTCACAAACTTTGATATTGTTAAAAACTCCCAAAATTGACTATATTCGGGATTTTTTTCTGATTAAGACAAATTTAGGAAAATCTATGACCGCAGAGCTGTCTATGTATGCTATATTGACAACTTTGCAAAGTTTCATATACGTCGGATGCATCTTGGCCGAGCGAATAGATATTTTCTAACTACTAAATGTGTCCCATTCCCTCTTAGTCAAGAGCTTTGTTCGCCTGTCCACCACTAGTGCTACACTGTTTTACACGTGCACTGAGCAGTGTACGGCGGAAGTACTTCTTTTTAAAGGAAACAGTATGTCAGTGTAGCCCGAGTGTTGCCCACAAAAAAACACACGCAACACTTTTAGTGTTGTTTCCTCCTACACGACCAAAATAGCCAGTGTAATCTAGTGTAGCACTGGCAGCACTAGTGCTACACTGAAGGTACAGAAAAACGACCACATACCAACTACACTGACTTACACTGACACAAAAAAACAGCCATTCGTCTACATAGTGTAAAGTGTTGGACAGGCGAACAAAGCTATGGTTTGGTCCAGTTTTTCTTCGTCTGAGATTCGCAGTCTGAGATTGCTTCTACCACTGAGAATGCATCTACATTTTTGTCATTAATTATCTTTTTGAGTTCTAAATATTTAGAAATCTTCTGCATTCCAATTAGAGCTGAGCGCGTGTCGTGAGTCACGCGTGACTCACGACATTTATCGTGAGTGTGCGTGAGTGTGGACTAAATGGAATTAGTCGTGAGTGATTGTGCAAGATCCTTGACTCACGCGTGAATCGTGACACGCGTGATTGTGCGTGTCACGTTATCTATTTGGTATCATCGACGAATAAATACCTTTTCTAGAAATTAGAACCTACCTTCCTACCTTTCTACCTACCCTACACTTTACCCTATTTCAGTTGTCCTCTTCTCGCGGTTCGTGCAGTACGTTGCTTGCTATGTTCGGTCAGTTTATGTGTGTGCTTTGCTCATAGTGTTGTATGTGTTGTGATTTGTTTCAAGCTCTGTAGTGTTGTTTGTAAGGTAGACACAATAAACAAACATCATATTTTGTTGCTGTTTTAGTCTGTCAGGAATCAGGATACGTCGTGAGTAGTGCTAAAATAACATTGTAGGCCTAAAACACATTCATTGTAACTTCATCTGAGTAAAATCGTGACTTGTGCGTGACTGAATACGATGTGTGACATGGCGTGAGTGCGTTATGGAAAAATGAATTTTTTGCGTGAGTGTGCGTGAGCGTGTAGCGATAGTATCCGTTCGTGCGTGAGTGTGTGTGATTAGAGAATGTTCGCTCGTGATCGTGACCCTGCGTGAGTCAAAAGTCACTCACGCGCTCACCTCTAATTCCAATACAAAAAGGTAACGTTGCCCTGAGAAGGACACATTTTCTCCAATCTCCCATCTCTTCTGGTTACTTGCTTGGGCATCTTCAAGTCCGAACGTTTAGCGCAATCCAGAGGGCACGTGTAAGTTATTATATTATCTTACTGACGCGTTCTTGCCTAATTATTAAAGGGGCATTTGCCCGCTAAGTAAAAAAATACTTCACTTTGTTACATCATTTAGCTAGGTAAAGGCTAAAGAGGTGTTTCTGCCATTGAAATTCATAACAAAAAATAATTTTACAGAAGTTAATAATTTATATTTTATAGTTAATAATTTACCAAGCAAAAGAAAAACTATCTTGTTGATCGTGACCCAGAAATAAATGGTGTAATTTGGTCATTTTCGAACTAGCCCACTGTCAAAAACTAGAAATAACATTGCTATGTTCTTTATGCCCTACAACTTTGCTGGATTCTGATCAGAAAACGTATTGTTCAATAACTATTTTTTCTTTCCTGCACATACAGTGTTTTTTTTTTGTAAAGTAGGGGTGTGGAAAGGGAACCCAACAGCTTACCTGGTCGGTGACTGCAGGGGTCTCGTAGAAGAAAGACACAAATACATTTATTTGGGCTATTAATGGGGGGCGGAGGCTCCGCTCCCCATTAATAGCGCCGCAGGCAAAAATTTTGAAAATCAGGTTTTTAGAGTGCATTTGGTGCGTTTTAGAAAAAAGTGATGGGCGGAATGCAATACCGAAACAATGTAGTTTGTGTGCGTCAATTTGTTTTGTTGTCATGTCGAGCTTACAATTTACAGCATTGGCCTACATTACAACATAATTATAAACGTTTGATCTTATTTTCAATTTAGCATTTTATTTATTTTATTTATTAAACGTCATCCTATTCAGTTAAAAAACGATTTACATAGGAGGACAACTTAATAAATCGAATTACACTGATGCAGACAGATTTCGGAGGCAAACTGATGATTTCTGACAACATAAAGTAAAGTTGATTTTTACTGGGAGCTTTAAATAAATAGCACCGCAGGCAAAAATTTTGAAAATCAGGTTTTTAGAGTGCATTTGGTGCGTGCACAATAAAATAATGAAATCATTTTTTTTTTAATTTTTAAGAATCATGGGGGGGGCGATCGCCCCCCCGCCCCCCCCCCCTGTATCCGCCACTGATCCACTCTATAGTATCTGTTTGAAACAAACAATAAGCAAGTTCAAGGCTATTATTTAAATTCACCAAAGACACCGATTTACAAAATTGTTTCACCCGGAAACTATAAATATTACTAAAAAATCAGTTTTAAGTAATTTTTAAATTAAATTTAAAAAGTATAAACTACAATAGTATTAGATAATGAATGCTTTAATAACAAAAATTAAAAATACAAAAATGTATAGAACTTATTTTATTTTATCATATTTCCAGTTAACAATTGTATATGCCCACTGTTATTATTATTGGTACTATTTTGTTTTTGTTACTTAGGTCTTCATCATCATCATCATCATCATCATCATCATCATCATCATCATCATCATCATCATTATCCATTGCCGTTTACTGCTTCTGGCAGTGTCAGCATGGGTTTAGTAAACAAATTTTTTCACTCCTCTCACAATTGTATCTCTTCCACATCTTCCCAGCTCTTTTATTATTTATTTATTATTTAGTATTTAGCGTCTTCAACGTCGTTATAAAAACTGATATACAAAGGAGGACAACTAAATAAATGTAATTACATACATAGATGTAGACACAACAATGAACTATTGGTACATGTAAGTAAATATTTGAAATAGTTATATTACAACAATAATGCATAATAACACAACAATTTTGGTAACAAATAAAAAGGATATTAAATGCAATTAATTAATGAATCAAATATAAAAAAGTGGTGAAGAAAAGAAAAAGAAAGAAAGAAAGAAAGAAAAAAAAATCATTAAAAAAGAAAAAGAAAAAGAAAAACTGATTTATTAGACGATCCCACTCAAACGAATATGAGATTTGCCAAAAATCAGGAACAGCAAATCAGAGAGTAATAAAACTTTCGCGGAATAAACCACCGAACGCGAATCTTCATTCTTGTGTTCAAATCTTGATAACAATTTAGTACAAAAGATCTTGACTCTAATACATAATTATATCAGATGTATATAACTAGGGAAACGCCAAAGTCGTGTTAAACGAGTGTGTGAGTAAGCCAAGTGTTGAGTACCCGGGAACATCCCTTTCCTCCCCTATACCTAAGGATCTAGCCCAGTATGAGGAATGATACCGGGTACTCAACACATGGCTCACTCACTCGTTTAACAACGACTTTGGCGTTTCCCTAGATATTTAAATTGAACATTTGAAATGCGAATCGTGTTCAAAACGTATTAGCGTGAAACATTAACAAATTTCCAAGATAAACAAAAATCACCTAAGTTTTATTTCCCATTTAACACCCCTCAAAAATAATATGTGGGTGTAAAAATATAAAAAAAGTTTGAGCTAACGGGTATCGAACCTCAACCCTCCGTGTGGTAGGCTAAATGCTTACCAATAGGCCATGCAAGCCACGTAGATGTGGTCCCGATAGCTGCTACTAAACAAATGCTATCGATATTTTAAAAATCACATTTTTATTGATTGTAGGATTAAAATCGCAATGGATCTAGTTGATTTTGTTAACAGTTCTCAATAATTTCGTACCGGATGTCTGTTTAAAATTTCAGCCCAATCTGTTCAGCGGTTCGGCTGATTTTCGACGTACAGACAGACGACAGACAGATAGACAGACAGAATCACAGAATGAGAATCGTTCGAGTTGAATGGGGACACTCGGTCGCTCCGCTTCCTGTTAATTATTTAAAATTGTTCAACCAAATCGATCCCTTACAATGCAATCCACCTAACTCAATTGAACTCCTCTTGCCTCAGTCCCTGTGTGTGTCTTTGTCCTTCCTGTTACCCGCTATATCCAATGTCATGATTTCCTTACCATGATTTTCGCTATTATGCATTTAACTTCAGCCGGGTCAACAAGTTATAATATTTTTCCGTGCATGATTTTCGTTATTATATTGAATAATTTTAGTACGGAACAAATAAACAAATTAATTTAAATTATTAATGTGCAAACAAAATTATCAATACTAAAATAATTATTATAATCTATAATAAACTAATTATCCTAGCATTACATATTAATAAAATATTCCCACGATTATATGCATAAAAATACAATGATATTATACGACAATAAAATGAAAGTAATAAATGGACTAGAATGAATAGCTAATAAACAGGCATAATGCACAAACCGTTAAATTATATTAGAATGTAATTAGACGCGGGAATAAAACCCTTACCTCTCCTTGATTGTAATTAATTTGTTAATGAACTTTACATCGCCCTCAGCTAAAGCATTATGTAATAAATATGCGTACTTCAAAATAATTAAATCAAACATTTCAGCACTTACAAAATTAATGTGCGTTTCCGTCGGCATTGTTCTTTAGGTAGACTATCTCAGTATCAGTATGTAGTTTTAATTCATTCGGATGCAAATTCGCGTGAGTGAAAATATTTTCATTTTGGTATTTTCTGTCAATGTAAAGTTTTGATTGACTCTAAAAAAATTATTAGCGACGTAAAGCAAGGCCCAGTTCACACAACCATGTTTTATTCTTTAGAAATTGTTTTAGTAATAAGAAATCCAAAATCATGATTGGTAAGTAATGTTTTAGTGGACTGGACCGGTAATAATGAAGTTACTTTTTTTTATTGGTCGTTGTAAGGATTATTAACGACTGATATATTGGTCCGTCGTACGAGTTTTGTTTTTGTTACTTAACGTCCAAACTAATTAGTGGGAAGGGAACAGGCCCAAATGAATCGTCCGAGGGTCTATAACTTATACAAAATAAAATTATCATTTGCGACACGCAAAACAAAAAGTAGGCCTAATATCAAATACTTCTACATACACTGACTGGCGTTGTACACCCATTAAACATCCATACGTCAATGGTCTAAAATGCCATTAAAACTGCGACACGAGAGAATTTCATTCACGTAAATTTATGTTTGACACTAAATTGAGCGAACTTTTCACGAGCAAGATATTATCTGGACCAGGGTCACGACACTGTTCCACCAAGACTACTGATTACACACTGCTCCGAAAGATCTTGATGGAGATGGGTCAAATTGAATCTGTTTAGATTTTGAAGTTGAATGTGTGTGCAAGTTGAGATATCGCTCTAATGAAAACTATTCCAGTTAATTGCTAATGGAAAAATGTCGTAAGCTGTTACTACTCACTAGTACTAGCACAGTATCAATGAACAATAATGTTCGTCTACTGAAAACCCAGACGCAATCATCAAATAACTTTTGAAATACAGAGCGGGGCAATGAACACGTGTGGCGAAATACGGCCGGCCGCTATCTGATTCACATGAACGAGAACGGGCTGACGTCACACTCGCGGCGGAGATGCGCAGTGTCATACCTAGCCACACAGAGATATCCTTGTACCATGGGTATACTCCGTCTTCTTCTTCCTTCTTCAATCCTTCTTTCATACATTTTCTTGGGCATCCTATTTCCGTCCATTCGTTTCATATGTCCATACCATCTCAACCTTGTCCTTCCTATCCTGTCACTTAATTTCTCTACACCTAGCATTTCTCTGATGTCCGTGTTATCCCTTCTCGTCTTGCCCACCGTACTCCTCAGGGCCCCGATTCATGTAGATTTTTATCCCGGTATAAGCAGAGTTAAGTGGTATAAGTGTGGTATAACTCCGAATCCAATTCATGAAGACTTATCCCGCCTCGATCGGGGATAAGAAAATACGTAAACAAATGGCGGACATTTTAAATTTTGCATCTATGTGTGAAACGATAAAAGTTGTCATTATACTCATTAAAACAAATCAGAAACTGTCCCGGGCCTAGGCCCAGATGTAGAAAATTATTCATAATACAACAGTGTAGGCCTAAAGTTCTATTAGGCTAAAGGACTAGATAAAATTAATACTAACATTAGGCCCTACATGTTTGACAAGCCAACCCTAGGCCTGCACAACCTTGTTCTGACACACTTCCCGCACAAATAACTAGTTTTAATTACTAAAAGCCTAATGCACATAAAGAATGGTATGATAGTCCTAGGCTATTCCAAAATTTACGGCAATAAGAAGCCTTTTCTTTTCTTTTAATGAACTCACACAATCTCCTGTCACTAAATGAAAAAGTAAAACAAAAGATGGTGGAAATTTTCAGTGTTCTTGTGCTAATCTGCTGATTTACATGGCTGTGGAATGCAGTGGAAAATAACATTTGTTGTGTTTGTTGTTGCATTGGAAATTTTTGATTGGATGAGAGTTGCCCAGACTTAACCAGGCCTTATCCTGCCATGTCCTGCATTATACCGTCCTTATACCACCTATACCCGGGATAAATGTACATGAATCGGGGCCCAGGAATCTTATCTCTGCCACATGCGGGCCATCAAATTCCAACTCGCAACCTTCTCGTGGTTTGGTCCGTGATTAGAGGCGTTATTCTCCCTGAAACTAATGGCGAGCTCTGGGTCGTCGTCGGGGAACTTTCCCCCTCCCTTTTACTACCTCCCCGACGGCGACGACAATGACAACACGGACAGATGATGACGCAGACGGAGACGACCACGACTTGGTGGAACCCATGCCCTCCCCATACGCTTGTGGTTGATTCTGACCAGCACAGGCCTGTCCACCCCTTGTCCCCCCGCGTCACCCCTTACGTCCCTCCCTTCGTCTCGATTAGCCAAGTTGCATAAATATGAGACGTTAAATCCAATCAATCAATCTGCCGCATGCATCTGACTCTCCTCTCGATCTCCCATTGTCCAGGTTTCTCCTGCATACGTAAGGATCGATATGAAAAAGATTTTATATACGTAGTGTCATCTTCCACTGAATAGGTATTTCCCTATCCCACACCAGGTCTTTCACACACTGGTAAAAGTTGCTGGCCTTTTTTATTCTGATGTTAATCTCCTTTTTAATCTTTCCACTTGCCATTACTTCACTTCCTAGATAGCTAAAACTATCCACCACTTTCAGGGTTTCTCCTCCAATGTTTATCTGTGCTTGATAATTCCCTGCGTCCCCTTCTCTTGGCATAGTTACAACCTCACTCTTTACCATGCTTATTTTCATACCTGCTTCTTCTATGTTACTATTACACAAGTCCTTAGGCCTTCATCCAAAGTCATTATAACTAAATGTCTTACTAAGAAAAAATCCCCTTATAGATGAAAAAATAGAATCATATTTACATCAAAGTTATTCATATTTCAGTCCCTTGGGGTTTGTTGTAATGACTATATTATGTAACTTGTTGTTACAATTATAATTCCTTGTAGTAGATATTATATCTTCATTCATATATTAATTGTCTTGTTACTAGCACCTGAAGTATAAGTAGTTGTAAGTAATGCAAACTGACATGTCAAATGCGTAACCATATTAAGGAATATAATAAAAGTAAAACTGAACTGAACTCCGTAGATTCTTCATCACGACAAAGCTGCGCAACCCGCACTACCTGCCCGAGATAGCGGTGAAGGTGACCCTGCTCAACTTCATGATCACCCCGGTGGGTCTAGCCGATCAACTGCTCGGCATCGTTGTAGCCAAGGAGCGGCCCGACCTGGAGGCAGAGAAGAATCAGTTGATCGTACAGGGAGCAGACAACAAGCGCATGCTCAAGGAGATAGAGGACAAGATCCTCAAGGTCCTCTCTTCCTCCGAGGGAAACATCTTGGAGGATGAGACCGCTATTCAGGTTAGTCACAGGACGGCAAGTGTACTACGTAATGCTACTTTGCCCATCAGCGAGCGTTAGCGCGGGAATTCAAAACCCTATAACTTTGTACCCCCGTAGTTACCACGAATTAAATTTTTTAAATTTCTTTCAATTGTGAAGATTATTTAACTGTGTTCTATAAATAATTAAATATGTAAAACTTAAATTTGAAACCAAGGCTAGTTCCCTATAAGTACAGGGATAGGCTTCATTAACTTAGCCTACACACATTATTGGTAGGCCTATTGATCTTGCAATTATTTTCAAAAGTTAGCAATCCTTGGTTTTTACAAATGTGTTATTGTTACTGGCTTTTTGACTGACTATTCCATAACACCTGAAATAGGCCTAAGCTTTATTTTGTCACAACTTTTCATTGTTATTTTTTGTAAACTTTGCAATTTTTTGTAATAAATAAAGTCAACTCAACTGCAGCAATGTCCCAATGTAATCTCTGACATCCTGTTTCAGGTCCTGAGCTCCTCCAAGACCCTGGCCAACGAGATCACCGAGAAGCAGGCAGTGGCCGAGGTGACGGAGAAGTCTATCGACGAGGCCAGGCTTGAGTACACCCCCATCGCCAACCACTCGACTGTGCTGTTCTTCAGTACGGCGGACCTGGCCAACATCGACCCCATGTACCAGTACTCGCTCGTCTGGTTCGTCAACCTCTTCAAGGCAGCGATAGACAACACTGAGAAAGTGGACATTGTGGAGCTGCGTCTAAAAGATCTCAGGAAGTACGTTGGTTGCGCTTTCACTCACTCATTCCCGATCGGATTGATTTCAAACTGAAAATATAATCAATTTACCAATTTTTACCTCATTAATTGATTTTCTCCCTGTTCTTTTCACTCCTCAACAAAAAAAACTAAACAGTCTATTTTGTTTGTGAAGATGCAGACTAAGTTGAAAAAGAAAGGAGACCAACGTAAACGATGGCAGCGCACTCTGTTCTATTACGATGAGAATCGTGTTGCTCCTTGGCAGCCACCGTTTTTTTAATTACCAAGCCGCTTTGGACAAAGGCTGGAGTTTTTTCAATTGTAAACAGCATTCCCGCGCATTTTTAAATTAATGTTGTTCCTTCTTCTTCCAAACACAACACTAAACCTTAGGTATTTGGTCATTGCGCAGAGGACTTTGAAAATCAATAGCATTGTAAATCAGGCATCATTGTAGCTAATCGGTATCGCATACCGTACTATTTTTTTTTAAAATCATAACAAAGGCTGAGTTTCCAATAAAGTGATTCGGCTTATTTTGAAAATTTAAGATATTGCTGTCTTAAACCATACGATTCTTAGGATTTGCATGCGCAGGTTACGAGTCCATGATGATTTAATAATCGATAATCGCTACCGGTACTTACTGTTTGGTTACTGATCAATATCGAGCTGTTTGCCAATAAATTGATTAGGCCTAATTCTTGACAATCAATAATGTAAAATTGCTGTTCTAAACCAGTCAGGTAGTTAATGTGTATTGTTATACAGGTAGCAGCACTGAATTTTGTACCCAGACAAG